>JANTOQ010178479.1:0-14493 GCA_027564595.1 Bythotiara depressa | reverse complement strand
GAAATACAGTATACTGTAAATTGTGTTATCCCGGCTGATTCCTAGTGACGTATTTTAAAGTTATTTAATTTTTACTTTTAATTTTTGGTTCAAAAACATATTTATTTATTTATTTATTTATTTATTTATTTATTTATTTATTTATTTATTGACTTGTATATATATGTAATATTTTATTGTTTTTATCAGCGAATAAATACTTACTTACTTACATTAAAGCTGTTTTAAAAATAATCATGTTTTATTTTAATAAAATCCTGAACTATAAAAGTATGCTTAAGACGATTATGGTTTTTCATCCTTTATGTCAGCTAATTTATATAATTTGAACATGTATGTTATCTTTTATGATTACCATTAATTATTGCAGCAAGAAATATCTAATATTTATTTTCCCATGTGGTGCATTATTTAAATAAATGAACAAAATCAATAGGCATGATGTTATTTGTTGTGAAAGCATGTAAACTGAAAATAAAAATAAATCAAGCCATATCTTTTCTAATTTCCGTTATTGTACATAGCAAGAATAACTCAAATATTTTTTTTCCTGCAGATGGTGTATCTTTCAAATTAATCAACAACAACAGTTTTAGTGTGAATCATCTGTTATGAAAACAAGTAAAGTGAAAGTAAAAATATGATAGTTATGTTTTAATAAATTATCCAGTTCAATATTTGCAAAGCTAATATAGTCTAATCTATAATATCAACTAGGGATGTATGTATAATGTTTAAAATCATAATTTCTTTGAAACTAAAACTAGATAAGGTACAGTGTAAAATGTGGGAATTCCCCCTTATTTTCTATTTATACAATTTTATAAAAAGCATTTTGTTAAGATTCAGGTGTGGCAATACTGAAGGTCTTAAATTTCCTTATTTTTTACAGATTTTGTTCATGGTATAGATACAACAACAGATGCAATGAAATTCAAAACTCTCATGTACAGTAATGAGATCATGAAATCTGATTAAAAAAATGGCAATTTTTAAAATTCTGCTGAAATAGCAAGTTTGGATAGAAACATCTAAACTTGCACAAAATGTTTTTTTAACAGCTCATTGAATATCTTGATATATGAATATTGTATCAATTATGGAGGGACCGCAATAATTGCATTTAACAGCAACTCTGCTACCATGTTTGTTGTCCTACGGCAACTGACATGGATGGCTTCCTTGAGAGCCAAGGCTATTAGTACCGCAGACCATGTTCTCATCCTCTTTCTCTATCACCACTTACCTTGGACAGTTCGAATCTCAATTCGACATCTTAAATTCAACATTGGGGTGGAGCTCACTCATAATCTTTCTGGCAGTTTGTTGAAACCGCCATTCTTTGACTTTGATCCCTTTCTTATGTATATCTAAGATCTCACTGTATAATCTTGCTTCCATATCAGGAAAAAATGAAATCCGTCCACATCCAACTTTTCTGGCTTTGTATTTGGATTCACAAATTTTTTATTCATCTTTGGTCCATCTGTTGTACGTTTTCGAGTTCAATTCATAGTTGTGTATAGATTTAAACTCTCTGGTGGCTATGGATTTGTTGTTGTGTTTTTTAAATAATTCTATGAACTTAAGTTTTTGTTCTCTTGTCCACTGTTTTCTAGTACTTTTTCAGTACTTGAGCTTTCACCAGTTGCATTTTCACTTACCTGCGTAAGCTCATCCATTGTTGTTTTTTATGTCACAAGGAAAGAAATCTCGAAGAATTAATGTCACTCTATAGCAAAATAACATTTGAATAACTTTCTGTCACATTCGAAATGGATTAGTTGAATCAAGGGAATTCGAATTGAAATTCAAATTTATGACAACGATTGGAAAAATAAATTCGAATTTAGCAGAGTATTTTTTCTTTTCATTATAAATCACACAATGGCGTTAGTTTACAAAAGATTTTGTACAATTAATTCTCAAGTAAAAGGAGACCATGTATATTGCAGTGACAAAAAAATAAACTCTAACTACAACTGTATAGCAGAACACAACAACGAATACTTGAACCATGCGATTTTAGTGAAGAAATGTTCAAAGACAAATGACGACATAGCTGGTCATATACCGGACAAGTTGGCTGAAGTGCTTTACCAACCATTAGTTGACGGAATAATCACAGTAACTTGTTGTGTTACCGGACAATCGAGGCCAGCTATTGAGGGAGTATGGAAGCAAGGAGGTGGTATTAAAATACTCTGTATTTATAACGTACAAATACTGAAAGGCAAAAAAGATGAACGGAAAAAACTGAAAAACAATTTAGATCAATTAAAGCAAGACGGACCCTGTATATGATTATTCATGTACTATGTATATGATTTTCTAAAATATCATGAAGAAAGCTCCATTCATGTTGTCTTATGTTGTTTGTTTGAACCTTTTCTCTGCAAATCATTTTCACTACCCAATAGTAAGCCCCCCCCCCAAAGTAGTCACACCCTGAAGGTAAGCGCATAAAAGGGCTACTAAAACTAAAAGTAAGGGGGTGCTTACTATCGGAACTCTACGGTATTCTTAATTTCCCAAGTTTATCATATAGGTTGACAATGATACTGTAAGATTGGAAAAGTACGAGTCTGATAGTTCTAAAATATGAATAAAAAGAAATGAACCCTGGCCTGGATATGTTCATCCCAATAATTGGTTTCATGGATAGTCTGTGACACATGGATGGTCTGTGACACATGAATAGTCTGTGACACATGGATAGTCTGTGGCACTTGGATAGTCTGTGACACTTGGACATTCTATTACGCATGGATAGTCTGTGACACTTTGAACGATGAGATTCAAAGGAGGAGGAAAATATAATATGATTTGGAAACTCTTGTCCACAGGTGGAACAAAAACTTGGTTGTTTGATAATTTACTATAAGTAACTAAATCCATATTGTTATATCCTCCATCTTAATTGACATTGGTTAGAATGAGTGAATGAAGCTACAGTGAGCAGTAACAATCAGGGCAAACGATATCATGAAATGTCTTGATATTGTGTAGAAAGAGCTGCTTGTGTTTGAATAACAATCAAAACTACTTAGCATTTTAACATTGTTCTCAATAAGTAATCAATCCTTCACACATCCTTGAAAGTCCATGACTAAACAGTTTCCATATTATTAAGCACATTGTTGAAAACTGAAACAAAAAAGTTGGCTCATGATGCAGTAGAATCATACATGTATCAAAAATTTTAATAATCGTTCTTTATGTTTTTAGTTTTGCTCCCATCTAAAGCAATGGAAATTGATAATGACCAGTTGAATGCTCCACTTTTAAATGAAGCACTTGATGGTAGGTACTTTTAACAACCCTTAAAATTAGGAAAATATAAGTCACCAGAAATGTCAATTTATGTCTGCATTTTTTCAAATAGATTGTTTAAGTATGTTTTAGATTAGTGATAAAGGCTATTTTTAGCAAAAGAATCTTGGAACTGGATCTAAAAGATCTAGAGATGTTCATGTTTATTTTTTGTTTCTAAAACAAAACCTTGCTTGTTTACAATAAATATCTACTTTTCCCTACTAAGTCTAAGTTGAGAATGGTTAAAATGTTTATGAATAAGATGAATTGACTATTTACTGTGACTTTTGCAATGGCTGTGCCAATGCTACTTGTGTTGCTTCAATAATTAGTCAGTTAACATTCCTTTGTCCCCCATTATTTGATTCCATAACTTCCCTACTTCCACTTCTTAGTTAAAGATTGTCTTATAAACAAAATTGTTTTTAGCATTGTACTTTCCCCATTTTGCTGACATTTGTGAAGACCACAAGGAATACACAATTGAGTACATACATTTTCCAGATGAATTTCATAAGAAGCAAGTATGATATATATATATTTATTTATTTATTTATTTATTTATATATTAAGAAGAATACGGTAGTACTTGTCTGTTTACTTATTGTTCATGCTGTGGAGATTTTTACTCCTTACTTCTGCCAACCATCATTGTTGAATTATAAAAGAATAGTATGTATGTACGCAATCAATATTATTTTGGGTTCAATTTAGCAAGTATTTTAAATATGAGATGTCACTTTTAAGTAAAACAAAAATATTACTCAATCATATATTATATAAACTGTGGTAGGGAACATACTTTAGACAAAGCAAATTAAGTACACTTTCAAAATGGTTTGTCTGTCAATATCTAGCAGATTGGATTTTTGTTACAAGTTTTATTTTTGCATCTAGAGGAGACAAGGTGGAAACAGTCAGATGAGAGTCAACAATGGGTCTATTCTCTTTTCTGTGGATCTGTTTAAACAATATACAAGAAATGATATCAATCTTTTGTTGGTGAAGGTGCATCGGAAGAAAAATATCAAGGATTACGATCCTGGTCCAGTACCATTGAAGTCAACATTTCAATTTGATGGAAATAAGGTCCTTATTATTAATTATTGTAACACTAAATTTGAGCATCATAGGGAAAGGTACTTTTGTATATAAGTTTAATACATTTCTCTGGCAGAAACACTTAAGCTTCATTTGCCTCAATTATCTCTAGTTGCAAAAGTATGATTACAACACAGCAACTTCGGAAATATAAATATAAAGTTCTGTCTTTTGAAGGATCAAATGACACATTCAGCTTTTCCACAAAGTGATAAAAAATGTTATATATTATTTATTATTGTGTGTCACATCAATTTGTTTGAGATACAAAACCTCTTGTAAATGATATAAACTTTTTAAGTAATAATCTACAAAGAATACCTTTCAGAAACTACTTAAACTTTTGTGTGTTTAATTCCCACAGACAGTGTCTGATTTCCAATTCCATACTGTACAGTTTTTAACTTGGGAAATCTGATCCAGTCAACTTTTATATATGTTTTATGTAATAGCTCTTTGTTCTTTTTAATCTTTGCAGGGGATAATACAGGACATATTCCATAACGTAAAGCACTATAGGGTACCGAAATTCTAATGCCCAAATTAATTAAAAAAATGTCCATATAATTTTTTATTGTGCTGTTCTTTACTTAGTTAGTTGCAATATACGTACAAATGCTGCCAAAAAGTTGTAGATTTGCACTTATAAGACACCAAAGACACAAATAATGTCAGTGACTTTGCTCCTGGACCCAACTTTGGGTGGCTAGCGCTGCCCAAATTAAAATCCTGTATTAGCCCCTGTTTTGAAATGTCCAAGTACTGTAGTTGGCATTCTTAGTCAGTTATCTTCTTCCAACCATTTTAACTCTGAAAATTTACTTCAGAGTGGTTCTTTATATATTGGATTCAGGTTCCAGAAGTATTGTTTTCTAGGTTATTGTGGAAACAGACCTTGATTCAGTGTACAAATGGCATGGCATCGAAGTGTACAGGCTAGATCAAACGTGCTATAGAAAGGAGTTTAACACTTTTTATCTCACTGTGGATATCTGGTTCCAAACTTCACCATCTGTGTCAAATATAATTCAGTTGAAGGAATTTGTGATTGTTGGTTCTTCAAGAATGAAGGGTGAGTCATTTAAAAATGAATTAAGACATTTTGGGTATTTTAGGGTCAATCTGTTTGGGTAGTTTTTGTGTGAATATCTAAAAATAGTTATTTTTGACATTTATTAAAAGTCTTAATATACAGAACAACTATAATAAATATTCTGACATTTAAAGTTGATTATGTAATTTCATGTATAGAATTCAGCTCCTTGATGAGGAGCACTAAAATTATAAATATGAAATAATAAATAGTATTAATATTATATAATAGAAACCTGTCGAAATATAATTTTGAAGTATGATGGATGCAATGTCCGCTGTGATGTAAAATTAGTCGGACATGTGGAAAAATCTGTCAGACAAAAAATTATCTTTAGAATGAAAGCTTTTTATACCTTTGAAGCCTGTTTCCTATCCTTTTGGCAGTCATTTTATATGCTTCCGGTATTTTTTAAATATGTAGAAACAACTGTATGGAGTAACATCACTAATATAAATCAAGAGCTACTTAACGAGGGCTGAATTTTTGTTTCCCTTTCAATCACATGTTTCCTTCTTCTTTCGAAGAATTCACTCAGTTCATCAAATAAACCAAAACTCCACATCAAAACGAGGCTTAATCAAAACAAACAATCTTATTGGCTCGTGATATTCTTTGTCACTTGTCATTTGCGATAAATAAAAGATCAACATCAATGAAAATGCTTTCTCTTTTTATTAAAATCTTCATATCATGCATAAAGAATTAAAAACTCTTTAAAATCATTTTCACTTGTTTCTAATAACTGGTGCCATTTGTACAACAATCTGAAAGAGAATAAAAATAGTATACACCAATTTTCTATATGAAAATCTAAGTAAGCAAACTATTTTTTAAATAATTGATTTAATATATTAAGAGTCTTGGGATGAAGCTGATAAATTTTTACTCAAAACAATAAATAAGAAAATCAAAATAAATAATCTTACATTAAATATGGAGGCTCACACAGTTAGTTGTGTCGCTTGGTGATTAAAGCTATCAGGAAAATGGGTTTTAAAAGGAGTTATGACGAGGCTTATAGTTGGATTTAAATAAACATTGATTTTAAGAAAGCAAGTTGCTTGGAAAAGTTCAAAAACCTGTGTTCTACAAAAACCTGTTGGACAAATTGTCTGACAGTAGCCAAAACATGTTGGACATAGGTCGTTTTTCGTCTCACAATGCAATGTCTGACTGGTTATTTCGATCCTTGATAATATAATAAATAACTGTAAACACTAGGAAACTTTTCTTGTAGCAGGTACGTAATGTTTCTTTAAAAGAAAAATATGCTAAAAAATTATGTCACCTGTTAGCATAACATTTTAGAGCTTCAGATTTATACCAAATAATTGGTATAATCTTTTTCTTCTCAAAACATTTTGTATTGTGATTGAGGATTAAATACCTGAAAATTTCCTGTAAACACCACTTGGATGAGATGTTGATTAATTTAAAACGATAACAAGTTGATTTTAAAGACATTATGTACATAGATGTACATATATACCACGTGGGGTTGGCATTGAAAATAAAAATAAATTAATAAATATGGATACATTTAAAGCTGGTTCAAGATAGCAATATGTACCTAAATATATTTTTTACACATTTATTTTTAAAACTAATTTGTTGAGTAAAATATTGACACATTCTCCTTTTTTATCTCTTTTTAAAGTATACCTAACCTCCTCCCCAGTGCCTCTTTCTCTTTTTGATATCAGAAGGCGAGATTTCTGATATTAAAAAGAGAAAGAGGCCCTTGGGGACGAGGTTGAAGCATTTTAAATGGAATTTTCTTTTCTTTACCTGGTATGTCTCTATATTTATGCTTAATCTCTAAGTCAGAGCTCAGCGATGATATTAGAATAGGCATTTTTTCATACTTACTGCAGCCACAGCATTACCCATATTCTTGGTGGTTTTCTTTTCCTTTTTCTTTTTCCCAACATATCATCATCTAGTCAAGAAACCTTGTATATTCTTACAGCAAAAAGTTCCGTTATTTTTATATTGTGCCAGAGAAAATTTCAAAATTAAAAACGAGATCAAATAAGGAGCAAGAAAAGGAAAAGAGCTACATTTACTAAGCTAATCTTTGTCCACTACATATGCATAAACAGCATGGGTTTTATTTTTATAATACGTTAACGTGTGGAAATATTCCCAAAATGTTATGCAAAAGAAAAATTATGTACCTGCACTACAAGAAACGTTAATGAGGAAGCCTGCCTTAAAATAATATTAGTTGATCATTAATAATTATTAGCAAATATTAATAATCATTCGCATAATTCTATACAAAAGATTTTACAGACAGCTTTTGATAAACTGTGCATAGAAACCATACTGGTTCAAGATGTTCAGCTGGATGCTAATTATCGACTACTAATTGCTACATTGTTAACACTTTCTATGATTTTATGAGATATAATATTTTCTGTAGAAACTAAGAGCCATTACCCAAAATATCTTTATAATAATACTCAAGAGAGTGAAAAGACGAGTTCCTTATTACTCAAACTCAACTGCTAGTTTTAGTATCATTCTTTCTGGTGACATAGAAAAAAAAACAGGACCTGGTGAGAAAACATTAAGAACAAATTGAAAACGTTTTTATGCAAACAGTACTTCATTTACATATGCCAAAATATGTAGACAAAGTTAATACTGTTCTCCAGTCTAGTACACCAGAAAATTGGACATGGAATACATGCAAACATCTTGCCGTTTTTAAAATCTATCTTAGACCATTCTAATGAGAAACTTGATGCCAATGTTCTCAATGAAAATGTTAGAATAAAATCTTCTATGAAAAATTTAAATCAATGTCCAGTAAAACAAGCATTGTCCACCTTAACACAATGTTTAAGTTCTACATTTTTAACAAATTTACCAGTATGTTACAAAACCACCAATTTGATATCACTTACCTTACCAAAACTTGGCTTAGTGATAATCTGTATTTATTGAATTATGTCACTATCCCTACCTATATTCTTGAATTTCGGGATTGACACCAAAAATAAGATGGAGGAGTTGGTATTTCTATCAAAGAAAATCTATTGTACAAAGTTAGAAATTACCTAATCGTATTGATGACTCCATTGAACACATGGGGTTGGAAATCAATGGAAGAAATAAAAGATTGTCATATGTAATTGGCGTTATCTATCAGCCAAGTTTAGTTGAATCTGATAAAATCACAAGGTAAAACACTTAGCAACTACATTATCTCTAAAATGTACCCAACAAAAAAGTCGACTAAAATGTCCTTACATGACGGAATATCAGATCACAATGCTCCGTACATTATAATGACTAATATGAAAAATTATCACTTCAAAAAATGCTACAAATGGATTAGGGAAGAGAAAAATTTAAATGTTGCTAAATACATTGAGGACTTTCAACAATTGCCGTTATCACTTGTTATTGTTTTGACAACCCAGACAAATAACTTGAAATGCTAAATAGTCTGATCACAGCATGTATTAACATCCACATACTACAACTAAAAGTTACCAGACCCCTGCCCCTTGGATTAAACATTTAATCATCACTTCACAACAGAAGCAACTGTACGTATATAGAATTAAATCACAACAGTCAAATCTACAAGTCGACTGGAGTAACTATAAAACTAAATAATGTATTTATACCAAAGCACTATCTCAAAGAAGCCAAAAGACGTTTGGTCCACTGTACACCACATTTTAAAGCCATCATCAAAAATAATAGAACTACATCCTGACCACTTTACATTTACTGCAACTAGGCTACCAGGTAGCAGAGATCATCCAGCAAGTATAATAGATTTTATATAAATGCTGCCACCTACTGAAAATGGTTTTTCACTTACACATACAAACTTTACAGAAGTCATAATAGCCATCATGTCACTACAAATGACTGTTCAACGGGATTTGATTCTACACCTGCTAAGTATGACAAATATGATACTGACCTAATTACGTCACCGCTTACCCCAATAATCAACAATTCTTTTGTTATTTCCATGAGAAAGGAAAAAAGCTAAGATTAGTCCTATACCAAAAGTGTTCATTCCAATTGAACCAGTTCTTTTTCAACAATATCTGTGTTATCAATTCTTTTAAAAAATATGTAAAAAAAAATCATTTTGTTAAAATTACAAGACGACATTTTGTGTGCAATGAGAAAAGGAAAAATAACTTTGGTGATTACTGCAGATTATTCCAAGGTATTTGACACCATTCATTATATTGAATTGATTAATTTATTACATTGGATTGGTTTCTCAAAACAATTTCTATCCATCATCAGTATCTATCTGTCAATCTGGTCACAGTTCTTGCAAATTGATGACAAATGGTCAACAATCAAATCTGTTAAATTTGGCATGCCAAAAGGTAGTATCCTTGGCCTTGCTTTATTCAACCTTTACATACCAAAGCTTCCTTCATTAACAGAAAACACTATCCTCCAATATGCAGAGGATAAGACAAAATATTCACACTGTAAAATTTGCACTCTCTGTTGTACAACAACTGAAATGAATGAAGATTTATTGTCAATAATGAAGTGGTCCAAAGATAAACAACTTACAGCATGTCTTCATTCTGGATAAAACGATTACCATTTTATTTTCAACTAATCAAGTGAGTTGCAAATACAATCTTGGTAGAACATGTTACAATGTCAAATATAAAAGCAAAAAGCCCAAATGTGCCTGTCAACACAAATTACTTGGAGTAACCTTTCGACAAACATCTACAGGGAATATTCATGTCAATGAAACCGTGTCTAGCTGCTTTGGAATTTTAAAATCACTGAAACAGCTAAAACGATTTACACCATACAATATACGGAAATTACTGGCTGAATCTATAGCATTCTCTTCCTATGTACCTATCAATTGAAAATATTACATGTCCAAATTGCTGCAGCTTCATTTGTTCTTGGTTGATACACCAGAGAAGTTAGAATAATAAAATAGTTACCAATTAAAGAACGTTTTAACCGTGCAATCTTAAAACTAGGTTATAAATCTATATATAACCATAATTCACCTAGCTATATGAAATTAACATGGTCAACTTTCTGCCATAATTTACATTTGTTCACAGATGCAAAACACAAAATAATTTTGTATGATGATTGTGTTACCTTTCAAAGCATCGTCATCAAACTGTCGTTGACTTGTAAAATTCTTTGTGAGTTACAATGAGAAGTGTAAACAATTATTTTTATGGAAAGTCTTTAGCTAGAGTACTGTCCTGATTTAAGCAATATTCTGTATTATCTTATTTATTTATTTATATTTTAAGAAATATTATATAACATGTTTTAATTAGGCAGAAGAATTGTGTATCATTGTGTATCATGGAAGCTGAAATATGATTAATAATAATAATAAATAATAGTAAATGTTTGATTTTCTGTTAGTCATAAATTTTAGCAACGGTTTTCTGTACTTTAATATCAAGCATTTTATTTATTAAGAACCACAAGTACATGGTCAGATTGAAGGACAGTTGGATTCTGGTAAGTTTCTTTACCCAAATAATAAAAATAATAAATATTTTATATTTTCCCATTTTTTCATATAAATAGACTGAATACAAACTTTTACAAATCATATGAAAATGTAAACCTGGCATAACTTTTGTAAACTACATAAGTTGGGGGAGAGTGGAAGTTTTTGGAATATCATTACATTTCATACATGAGTCAGATTCATCAGTTAATTGACTAGAAAAAGATTTATTTATTTTATGGGAATTATGATACCATTATAGACTGTTTTTTGCTTCTGTTGTCTGTGTGATATTTTTCGTTATTTTTTTCAAGTATGTTCTTATTATTTATGTCATAGAATAAACAAAATGTAGCTGCTCTCTGATGATGGCTTTTAGTTGTACTCTCAAAACCATTCAAACAATCTGAAATAATTTTAAATTGGACTATTTTGAGAATCAGTTTAAGGATTGAACTCACTTGTCCATTTGATTTTTTCAAAATGCCATCCAAAGAAATTGGATTGTTGTAGTCACAAATATTTTTGATCTGAAAGTAGCTAAGCAATAACTAAATGGAATCTTGCTCATTATTTAGTGGTAATGATGACCCATTAGTTACAGCATAAACCACATAGGTTATACTAATGACAACATTGGAGGTGGCCTGTTGGGAAATATTTTATTGGTAATAAAGATTACACAAAGTAGCAAGATACTGTATGTTCAAGAAAGGAAGACAAGCCATCCAAACTGCTCTGATTCATTTGTTTTGATAAAGAAAATGATTATTTTGAAAGAATGTTGAATGTACAAATTAACTTTACTTTAGGTTTGCTGTGTCTCGGCTAGACATGTGACAAATGTGTCTCGGCTAGTCATGTGACAAATGTGTCTCAGCTATACATGTGACAAATGTGTTTTATATCAGCTATATTATTTGTCATATTTTAGAGTTTTATTGTGTGAAAAGTCTTGTTGCAGAGCACATTAAAACAAAGGAGATTGACATAGATGGATTAACACTGAAAAAAGGTGTCTTTGTGACTGCTGGTCATGATATTGGTTATCACTTTTTGTGTGATCCAAACGAAAGCTTTGCCACTGGAGACATTGTAGGATTCTCAAAGAATGATGATGGAAAACTTGTGTTGATAAAGTTAACAACACAGAATTCAATTGAAGTTGTGCTGAAAGGTGTTATTACAGAGAATCAGTTCATAGAAGCCAACAAGTCTGCAACTGAAGGTTAGTTCTTATTGTATGAGTGGCTACAATGAGAATTGTTACTTGGCTACAATGAGAATTGTTACTTTTCCATTTGCACATCTTGCTTACAAATTGACTGAAAAAGAATGCACTTAAGAGTTTAGGTTTCATTACTGGAGGCATGTTCACCCAAACAGGCAACTGGTACAATTTATTTGCAATCTAATGGATCAACAGGTTGGCATTAGAGAAAGTGTCAATATCTTTGTGATACCCATCCTGTATATTTAACTACAGTTTACAGTCACAATTTATTTATTTGGTAAATATGTAGAGATATGAACACATGCATGCATCTACATTATAGAATTACCTAAAACACAATACATGTTATACTCAAATGCGTAAAGTATGACTGTGAAATGTAAGTAAACATAGGATCTGTATCACAAAGCATTTTACAAATTGTATAATCTCAACCAATCCATTACTTCTTTTCTTTGTGCATGTAGATATTTCTTTTCTTTGTGCATGTAGATATTAGATCAGTTTGAAAAACCTGCTTCTTTTTCTTTTAATACTCTTTACTAACTTGTAAAAACTAATAATCATGTTTGAATTGCAGCTCCTACTCAAGTTGTGTGCATGCTGGGCATTGTTCCTGTTAAAGTACGAGGCTCTGTCGAAGCAAATGATGCATTGTATGCCTCTAACGACCATCCTGGTATTGCTGTTTCAGAGTATCATTTAGTAGGTGATTCAAAGAAAGATGCAGCTTTGATTGGCTATGCTTTTGAATCATTTGAATGTAAGAAAGAGACTGAGGTAAGAAAGATGTGTTTGATCCAAATAAACAGTTGCCAAGCTTCATGTTTGATTTTTTATTCAAAACAATTAAAAAATTTGCAAAACATAACAATGTTCCAAATAATTTCAGTGTAGTTATGTATATGGTGCAGTTAAAAGGATAATTGTGGTTTGCTTACCATGTGTTACATATCATACTTAGACCTCTTACTATTATTTGTTCCCAAGGGGGACATAGCCTGGTATAGTCATATTCTTGATCAGTTTGCATGCAACTCCAAACATTTGCTTTATAGTTAATGTTAGTTTTAAATGAAATTAATAGTTGTTTGCCATTCATTGCTGCCTCCATTATCTTAGTGCTTTGTAACAAAGACAATAGTAAAAACAAAAGCTGTCAATTTTTGGGGTTATTTTTGCAGTGTTCGGCAAGAATAAATTGGTCATGGTTGCTGAACACCGTAATTGTACCGTGTTGTTCTATTTGGCATCATTTTCTTTTACTAGTGTTTTTGTATGTAATGTGTTTTAGATGAATAAGCTGTGGCTTATTTGTTGATTTTTATATTTACTGTGTTTTACAAACACACGTGACGGTACTGACAGCAAATATTATTTAGTGGTAATGACAACCCGATAACAGCAACAATGTATATATTCTTTCCAGAATAAAACCCGCTTTTTTGTGTATACACATTTACATTACTAATTTATTATTTTTATTGCAGCATATAAATCTATTTACGCTTATAAAATACAAAATACTCTATTTTGCTTTCAATAAACTTCACGTTTTATATAAGAACAAACACTTTCCAAGAAGGACATGTCATGATTTTCCTAGGAAAATAAAAATAAAAAGTATTAAGAAGAATTGGCTTCATTACCAGCCTTCTTTTTGCTTGAATTATATTTTATCAGATTTCTTTACATGATTATTGTTACTACAGCTCTCTGTCACGAGGGTTAAATAGACATAACAAACCCTAGCTAGGAAGATTTACTCATTTCTATTATGCTCACTGGGTAGTGATATAGTGATAAAATAAAATGAGATGTTGACGGTATGTATGTTGGGTTGTGAGATGTTTCTGCTATTTTTGCAAACTTCATCAACATGCATACACACGTTCATTGCATTCATTAATATGCTGTTTGTGTTAATCAAGTTATGTACTCAGGCCATATCTTATTGACATAGATAAAGGTATTATTTTATACATGCTTTCTTATCTCTGACATTTTTTAGTGATTATTGTTGCTTATTGTTAAAATTGAGTGAGTCAAGACGGTCGTTTCAAATGTTCTGTACTTTCTGTCCATTTCTTTGGGAAAGTTGAACATATGTGATGCAATTTTCACGATTCTGGTAACTGGAAGTGTGCTAAAAGTTTAACCCTATTCAGCCTAGGGGGGGGGGCAAAGAGATCGAAATCGATGTCGACCTTGGAAAACAACACAAAATTTGGTGAAATAGAACGTCGAAAT
>JANTOQ010178257.1:0-10507 GCA_027564595.1 Bythotiara depressa | reverse complement strand
TATAACAAGACATAATATGTTATAACAAGACATAATATGTTATAACAAGACATAATATGTTATAACAAGACATAATATGTTATAACAAGACATAATATGTTATAACAAGACATAATATGTTATAACAAGACATAATATGTTATAACAAGACATAATATGTTATAACAAGACATAATTTGACCTTTCAAATAACAAAATTACACTATATTGAATATTGAATCGAAACAAAACGCTCTGGTGACTAAGCAAAAAATAACATTTGTCAATTTGGATGACAAAAGTATCATTTTTGAAATCAGCACAGATTAACAAAATGATATATAATACGACCTACTTTAAAAAAAGTAACATTTTGATGTTACCACCTGTTAATAATCCTTTCAAAAATATATTTCTAGATGAAACTAATGATGTAACTTAATAATCTTTTATGAAGAAAACTTTTACCAGGAGACAAGGGATTTTCAAGGAGGAAAACAACACATATTTATTCCTACCATATTAAAATATGAAAAGAACAGGGAGATAACACAGGTTTTGTGTACAAAACTTACCAACAGAAATATTTCCATCAACCTCTGTAAGGTGTATCGATACCAGCAATTAGCTACTTTCCGTCCTTCTTTTTCACATTCAGCAATATGTTCTGTGATGATCATTGTAAAACGCTAAAATAAAACAGTTATAGTTAGTTATATTAAAACAAATCGGAGCTTTGAAATGCAGCTTAGTCATTTTTATGCCCATAGTGGTACTGTGAATGATGTAACATTCTATCTGCAATTTCGGTGAAGGATGTGGTGTTCAGATGACCTCTTAATAGTTTTTCAAATGTTTATATGTCATCGTCATCTGCCATAGAACAACTTTTTAATTTGGTCTTGCCTAAGGAGTTTTAAAATTCATTCTTCCTCCCAATATATTTACCCAACCGCCAAAATCAATCCACATGAAAAGATTAAAATAACTTTATTTTCATTTGAGTTTGTCTCAACTAGATGACTAAAATAATAACGCACATACAAAACCCATCAACTATGGAAATCTAAAAAAAGTTTTAAACACAAAATAGAAGGGGGCACATTAGTGGAAGCTACTGCTAGTTTTATTGCAATCTATACATTATATACTCAACTCAATTACAAGAAGCTCTTACAATTGTATTCTCTAAGTGTCATTCACTAACACAAGTGAGTATTCTCGATACACAAACAGCACAGAAAAAATTATTTTTATATAAACAATAACTTTAAATGTTTGATATATGAAAATGCTGGAAATCCAGTTATAAAATAAAACTTTAAGGGGAGTTTCCAATTGGCATAATTTCAATTATCCTCCTAAAAGGACTTGGGTAATAAACAATAATGGCCCTCGAGAAGTCAAGCAGTACTTCAACTTCAGGTCATTGAAACCAAAATAACCAAACAAACAGTATAGTGTACTGAGAAATAACTTGAAGAACATGGTTTAGATTACACTTTCAAAACATATAGTAAATAGTAAATACAATTACTTCAAACCAAATCTAATATGAACTTATTTTTCTGCAGTCATCTAACCTGGAATACAATTAAAAATAGCTCCTTCTGATCTTTCTTTGCCGTTTCAACCTTTTCAGTCAATTCTTCTATTTCTTCTTGCCTTCTTTCAATTTCCATCTGTGTCATGTCATATTTGTGTTCCTCATCATCAGAATCAGCTTCATTCCTTTGTTCCTGCAAATATTTTAAAATTAGTTTATGTATTATATCAGGGCAACATCTAATGTACAAGAAGATATCGTTGAGTATTCATTCAACGTTATTAACATAGACCCCCAATAGTCCTGATTATTGAATTTATTATTTCTAAATACCAGTTAATGTAATATTGCTGCTGAAAATTTCCTGAGAACGTTTTACTCAAAACCAATAAACATATATAGTAAGAACATTACATTCAACACACTGTATAAAAAGAAAATACATAAAATGTACCTCTCTTTTAGCTTTATCAATTAAAACATCTAATCTTTCATGAGCATCTTCTAAGTCTTTCTTTACCTGGAATATGGATAAATTGTGTATGTATATAAACCTATCATCATGTAATCTCTAAGATTCTCTTTAACCTACCACCATGTAATCTCTAGGAATCTCTATATAACATCTCTTTATTCCTTCAGTACTAATTCCCTCTTACCATAATAGCAAGAATTATAAGTATGATGTTTCTTCCAGATATATTCGTCAATGAATATCTTTGATAACTTATGTTAAAAGAACTATACCAATGAAAAATGTGATTCAAATGATATTGCTGGAAGGCATGCAAGTGGGTTATACATGGTATTGCTAAATGTGTAAAGACCTGATAAGGATGAATACACACCTTTGCTTTATGTTTCATCATTTTTTTAAGTGTATTATGAAGTAGCTCCCATGTTGAGAATCTAAATAAAACAAGAACACTAGGGATTATAAAACTGGAAGACATACTGTAGTTGATTTGGAAAACGGATTACGAGTTTTGAAATTGATTATAAGACTGATGCTGAAACAAAATTCAAACTATACTGGACATAAGTCCTTTGCTTGTAAGTTTTCTCTTCCTCCATTTTAAGTCTGTTCATTACCATTCCATAATGTGTGACAGAAATTGTCATGCATAAACAAGTTCTTCCATTCTGGATCTCACCTTGAAATTCTTTGTTTTTTATACACCTGTATTCTTACTATATACATTATATGGTATTGGAAAGTAAAACTATCAAAATATCAAAAATATCACCTATACTCCCAGGACAAGAAACACTTTTCCAACACTGTTTAAAGCATAGTAGCATTAAGGCTGGTTTCCACTCATAGAGGTTTCTGTCAAAAACCTGGTTTGCCCATTCTGTTTGGTCAGAAAATATTTATGGTGGTATATTTATTTAAATGATTACTAGCATTATTGTATGTGTTTTTGTAATGTAAATTGAATGTTAGTACTCATGACATTCTCTTATAAATCATAAAGTGTTTAACTTAAAAAAACCACATTATAAACATACTTCATAAACTCTGTCTCCATTTCTTTAGCAAAGATCCAATTTACAACAGTACTACATTGAATGTACTGGAGTTTCACCATTTTATCGATGACAATCAACATCATCTACAAGACAAGAATAACATATTGGTAACAGAGTGATTCATAACACTGTTAATGCCTATTTTATGCTCACAATAAAAAACATTGCAAAATGGCAGATATGGAATCAAGTCTGGAAATACAGCGTTGCCATCAACAAAATAAACTCAAATTCATGATTTTCCAGGATATTTTAAATATATTTCCAGGACTTTTACAGACTAAATTCCAGGAATTTTTGGGATATTTTTTATAAAATTCCAGGACTTTTCAAGCATCGCACAAATTTTGAAGCTACCTACAGAGAAAATGTGCTGCCATCAACATAGTCATAAAAAACAGAGCACACCATACTATCTCCTACTTTGTGTCATTTTATAGAAAACTAAGCTAATCATAGTCTTCATATTCAAGAACTAGCTATTTAATATTTTATTATTTTCTAAAAGAGAAGAAATGCTATGTTAAAAATCAACATAGAGTATTAAAAAATTTCAGGACTTTCCAGGATTCTTTTCAAATTTCAACAAAATTCCAGGACTATTTTCAAATTCAGGGACTTCTCAGGACTGGTAGCAACCAACAAATTCCAGCATACCACATGTTAATACTGATGTAAGGAAATAAGGCATTAACTTTTCAGTACTAATCAATTAAGGTACATATTATCTTATGCAACTTAACAAGTTTTAATTAGTGCTGAAAAGTTAATAGGTCTTAATTAGTGCTAACAATACATAAACATACACCAAATTTTTTGTTCAAATGTATTTACATTAGAGTTTACATTATATTGTCAAATTCAGCTTGAGTTCTGTTTATCGTTTAAGTCATTTATTATCCTTTTTATAAACATTTACAGGCACATATCTATAGTAACTAAGAGATAATAATTAATTCCTTTGATTTCAAGATGGATTCAAGACTGAAATCCACCAGTATTCACTACATGGTTTATTTCCATAGCATATAGAAAGGTTGTTGAAGCTATGGCACGTCCAAAGTCAAACCCTTCTTAATTTCAAACTTGTCATAACTCATTTCCAGATATAAATTTATTTTATAAATTGCTATAGAAACTAATTGGTGTATTATTCTAAAATGATTCATGGTAGAAACAAGTTATTAATTGGTAGAAACAAAATAAAATAATTAATTGGTAGAAACAGGAAATAAATAAAAAAGTTCTGTTAAAACACAAACATTCCTGGAACATTGAATGACATTAAGGTATCATGAAATCAAAGATCAGTCAGAAGAATATCCATGTTTTACCATATTCAAACTCCATCTATTTCTTTATGGTAATGACAAGTAAAATTTCATTTCAAATAAAAATATTATAAACCTTGTAATTAATTTCATTATTCTATTGAAACGTCTTGATAGCCCATTACTCTAAAGAAACAACACAAACCCATTCCATAGTTAGTCTTGACCACTTGACGTTAATGTTTCTTATAATTTATTTGCTTTAGATTTGGGTAGTACACTTGGCGATATCACAATTTTGTGTCTTGCGAGTGTGCTACCTGTTATATGTCTGTGCTTGTTTGTATGCTGTCTGTTTTTTGTTTTTCTGTTAGTAATTGTTATTTAATATTTACAGAAAAAAAAATCAAAGATTACTTTGGTTTGAAATCATGATTACTCATATTTGTTCCTGACTTCACCAACTTCACAAATTACGAAGGGTGTTTGTTAAGATAAAAACACTAAAATTAATTAAAGCTCTTAAACTCACCAATGGATTCCTTCCCCAAAATTCACGAACTGCACGAAGACAATGTATCTGCTCGTTTCTGTTTGTAATCAATTCCGTGAACATTGAATGAAATCTATATACACAGATACACATATATAGAATCATTATTACCAGAACACAGTACAAGTACATACAGATGTCTATGAAGAGATGTTCAGCAGCAAAATAACGTTTTGAGATAACGACTACATCCTGCAATCCTTCACAAATATTAGAGACTCATAGTGGGTGTAGAATATTAGAGACTCATAGTGGGTGTAGACCCCTTTCGTGATGGTAGAGCATCCATAAAACAAGAATTGGGATAGGTGTTGATGGGACACTCGGTAGAGTAACACTTGCCAGTATTTTCATCAGAAACAAAGAAAAGTGTTCCTAGTTCATTGATTTTTCCATTTCAAGATGGCTGGAAGCCCCATTTCCTCTCATTCTGAGGAAAGCTTTGAAACCATAATATAGGATCATGGTTACGTCAGTACCTAAGTACCTAAGATCCTAAATCAACAGTCAATCTGAAAAAGTTCTACTAAACTACTCTTTATGTACATAGACACTATTTGTGTAACTCATTATTTTGGTGCCTTGCCTCAGTGTATTATGTGCAGGATTGTAGTTATTGTAGTTGGAAGATACATGATGAGATTTTTTGCAAGTCACATGACTACAATGATCACTAGTCCTAGGCTCATATTGTTTTCCTAAAAATTGTTAGTGCTAATGGATTCATAATTGTAAAATGTCTTAGTTAGAATACCTAAGGCATGGTTTGGCACTCTCTCTTTCTGGCTCTCTTATAAAATGTTAGAAAGATAAATATATGGCTGCTTATTTTATTGCTGGTGATGTATCCAAGTTGTTTTGAAATCCATTAAATATACCCAATATAATATAAATAGATCTAGCCAGATCTCTTTATTAATTAACGTTACTTACTTTAGGTTTCCTCTTTAGTTTTCTTTATAACTACAATCTCCCACATGATTTTAAATATATTTAAAAAAAAAAATTTATACAATTTTTTTTATACAATTACAATTCAAATTACTATAAATATTTGGAAAAAAAACACGGTGTAATATAGCCTCTGATTTTATGTTTTGTATGGCCCTGTGCATCCACTTTGACCTCTGCATGAGTCCTGTTTTAACACTCTTTTGTTTGAAATTAAAAGCTTTCAATTTTTACCATGTTGACTTTCTGTAAATGTGAAAATATAACTAAGTTCATTTTTCCACCAGTGGTAATGACAGATTATTGTATATTTACAATTTTACTTGCTTGATTTTCTCTAATGGCTTTCATATAAAGAGTTTTCTCTAGGTACCCTGTTTTATTCATTTTGGTTGTAAGTATATAAAATGTTTGTTTTTAACCTGTAAAAAGTATTCTGCTTAAGAGACCTGTGAATCAGGTTGCATATGCCATACAATGGGATTGATAGGAAACAATAACTGCATGTACATATCACTATGGGAGTGTCACATATTTAGATTTAAATCTCTTCGAGATTGTGATTGTTTGAATATTGAAACTGGCAGATGTAAGAACACGTTATTAAAAATATTTTTTAACAGACTGCCAAAGAAGATACGTTTTGACATAATTCAGCCATGTGCCAATTTTATTATTAAATTGCAGTTTTTGATTTTACAGTTTTATATATTTTAGTTATATCTGATGAATAGCCATGTAATGAGGATATGCTAAACATATTCATTAATAACAATAATAATAGTTTTTTACTTTAAATGAAACTCTTCATAAATATTCACAAATTCTGATACCACAACAAGATTTTATGAACATTTTTATTTGCAATTCTGTATACAAATATACTCCAAAGATTCTACAACTGTTTTTTCATATCACAAACATAATATATAGAGAATTTGAACCACATACAATAATTAAATTTGAGGTGCAGGATTACATACCCTCCATCACAATGCTGGTGTAATAATTATGTTATGTTGATGCAGTATTTTGAGGGTTGCTTGCTGCACTGAGTAGACAGGCATTCTACATTTTACATATTTTCTTTAAAAAGACCAGGTATTTAGCTCTAAACTTCAACTAAAAAGACCAGGTATTTAGCTCTAACATTCAACTAAAAAGACCAGGTATTTAGCTCTAAACTTCAACTAAAAAGACCAGGTATTAACTCTAAACTTCAACTAAAAAGGCTCCACATTTAACATTTTGAGGTAAATAAAAAAATCAACATTTTTGGGGGCAGGTTTACAAAACATAAAATAAATTTAGCTTGGCAAATAATGAAACGTTGTATACCAATTTCATAACATTTTATGGTCAATTATTATAAGAATACTATGAAATCAGTCAATGATGTATATTTTGACATTATAGTTGTTTGTGACAGTCATTTATAATACTTATAGTGATGCAGATTTAAGGAATCAAGGTAGCAGTAAAGAGACTGGGGACAACTTCATACTAGCAATTATTTATACAGTAAATGGTAATTAAAATTCTCAAAGATGCAAGTTTTAAAATATTTATTTTTTACAATAAAATTTTTAATTAGGGAATTCCAAAGGACAACTTACTTTGTCAATGCACTGTATGTGTGACTGATGGATTTCAAGCCAGCTCTTAAAATAGTCAGCATAAAACACTCAATTCTTAAAGCAGCAATGTTAGGATCTATAGCTGTTCCTAAAAACATAAGAAGACCATACGAGTTATTAATTAGATTGCAAAACACGCACCTATCCCCAACATATCTTTTCTTTTTTATATAATGTTGTACTGTACAAAGGTAGACCAGTCAACTCTTTCCCAATGACTAGTTTTGACCAGAGCACTAACTTTTGTTTTGTTTGTTATTATCAAGACTGAGGAAATAGGGACATCCTTAGCATCAGTTGTCACAATTATTTTGTTTATATAAAAAACTCTGTCTGTTATTGATGTGAGATTTGGAACAGTGAAATATCCAGGACAATTCTGATACCGGTATACAGGTATGGGAACCCAAATTATTGAGCAAAGTTTTGTTTTCAAAATCATTTTTATGGTACTAGTTACATCCTCACTCGATGGTAATATCAGAAAAATATGAGCCTTTATCTGGACTTTCAAATAAAGCTTCACATAGGGTTTTATCTTTTTCCAAAACATCTCACATTCCAGAGATATAAGCACTGTGATAGATGGTCCATAAAGATGCCTGAAGTCATCATTCAGCATCAAAGGGTTAATGTGATCAAATATTCCAGTTACTCACCTATCACTTCATCATGATGATATGCAGAAGGATCAGATGCAGCAATTTCATATAATATTCCCAGCAATTCATGAGTGTCTTTCTTTAATTTTATTCCTTCAATCAACTTACGTACAGTGACTTGCCCAGGCTCCTCTAAAATCAAGACAATAAACATTAATAAACTAATAACAATTATTGATGTGAAAAATGTAACGAAATAAGTATCATTAATTGACATTTAATTAAGTCAAATTATGCTCTAGCACATTAATTAATTAATTTGGATTGATATGATGAAATAACTTTAAGAATGTTGAGAGATCTATATACTGATAGCTTATTTTGTAAATCCAAAAAAATAATATTTAATCAGGGTTGCACAAAATTCACATTAACATCTCAAACATGTTTTTATAAAGATAAGTTCATTCCTGTACTTCCTGTCTAGATGAACATGTTCGTGAAAACTATTTTCAAACATAGCATTTGCTTATTGGTGTTCTCTGTCATTTATAATTATATTTTGTATTTTGCAGAATGAAGAAATGGTCCAAATTGAAGAAACAACGTTTTTTATTGATGTATTTATTTAGCTGGTGCCATGTTCCTTTCGCAACTTTCATTTTATATAATAAACTTTTATTTGCAGAATAATAGCTTTCTAATGTAAGAAAATTGTAGTCATGGCCATAAAAAGTCACATGCAATAAGTTCTAAAACCAGAATGTTGGAGCAATGGTCGCAAAAGTCACACATGGTAGCCTCTTAAACGTGTAATATCATAATAATGGCTGTAAAAACTAATTTTATATTCAAAGAACAAACTTCTAAGAATGAACATTTCTTATGTTAATAAACTGTTTTACCAAGATATTACATGACACGAATGAAGATTTCTTACGTTAAAACATGGTTTTACAGCTATTTTATACACTAGGAACAAACATTTCTCATGCTAAAAAACTGTTTTACCAAGATTTTACATGTCACGGACAAAGATTTCTTACTGTTTTAATGCAATTTTAAGTGCTACGAATGAAGATTTCTTATGTTAAAAAACTGATTTATTGCAACTTTACGAACCAGATTTCTTACACCATAAAACTGTTTAACTGCAATTTTATATGACAGGAAATAAGATTTCTTGATATTCACCTACAAGTTCTTATTCACTCTAATAAAGTACCATTGAAGCCATTTACAAATTTGCCGACATGAGTGCATACGCAAATAGGAGATTGATGACTTGGCAGCACTTTATTTGCAGACAGTAAAAAACCCTAATTTTAAGGGTTGAATAAAGTGCAATGAGAGCTGAATATGTCAATTTGGATGTTTTGAAAAGATCACATTCTGTCCATTGTTGAAATGAAATGTGTACATAGTAAAAGTGTGTGGCATTCTCCGACAGACAAGTTTACTGGAAATGACGTAAGTAGATGAACATCTGCTGAAAATGATTTGTGCAACCCTGTTAATGTGTTTTAACATCTCTCTCTTATTAAATAGTCTCAACAGCCTTGTCCTATAAAATAACAACATTAATTTGTGTTAAATCACCTGCATCTACAGCTTCATATCTGAAATATCCCTGTGTTGGTTCTGGTAGGAGAGTATGCAATTCCTTAGGTAAGATCGTTTGCATATTGTCTTGATATGTAGACCTGCAGAAGAATAGAAAGTTACATTTCATGAAATTTATTAATATAAATGAAGAGGATAGCTTTCAGAGTAAACATTACAAAAGCATGAATGTTTATCTACAGAAACCATTGCATATCATATATAATTTAATACAACACAACAGAAACAACTAAGTCTTCTAGAACTCATTCATGACACTTAGTTAAGTGTGTGAGTATAACAAAATACGTACCTTTGACACTTCCCCAGCACTTCAGTAATAAATCTCACTTTTGGTTCATCAGGGTTGACATCTGCATACAAACTCCTATATGAACACCAGATTTTGAATTATCTATTTACAATTTCAATCAGTAAAAATAACAATGTATTATAATTATGTTAATTTATTACAATGAAGCAATAAATCAATCAACTCATCAGATATATAATTCTAAAATAACATTAAACTCGTTTTATTTGGATACTTCATAGTAACATGTGATGATAACACCATTACATACAATACTTTTTGGAAATAACCATTCCCAAAAGCTAAAAATGTACACAAAATATTTGCAAAAATTGTTTTCAATCAAAAGTCCGATTTTACACAGAGTTGTTCTAAACAGTGAATTAAAATTTGTTTGTTTAAAAAAACGTTCTCATTCATTGCAGGAAAATGTACAGTACTTGGATTCAGACCTACCATCTTTAAGTCTTTAATGCATAAGCATACCTTCTGGTTATTAATCAACTTTCCAGTGCAAACC
>JANTOQ010178146.1:0-14500 GCA_027564595.1 Bythotiara depressa | reverse complement strand
GAGTGTATAATGAAATTATACACTCCTCCTTATATAAAACAATTAATATATACAATATATATAATTAATATATATATAATTAATAAAAGAATTTATTTTAATTATATATTTGTAACGACTTAAATTGTATATATCGGCATCTAAAGCGTTAGCTACTTACTCAAATCAATGAAATCATAGTTGCACTCAGGTCTTCAAGGAGGTAAGTCGCATACTTGCGGATGCGGCCCAACTCTGACCAGAGTGCCCGGAGAAAGTTTTCGAAGGATAAGTTGGGTGAAAGACGATGCGCATAGATCCGAACAGCTGAGGCTGAAGGGCTCTCTTGTAAAAAGAAATATCGAGGATGGCTGAGTTGTGACCCGACCATCCAACATACGAAACACCACCGTGACAGCAGTCAAGAATTCATCAAGAAATTTCCAAAAGGAGTACCGGCGCTGATGGTTAGCAGCATCGCTATCAGGTACAACTCGTCGTATTCTTCTCTAAACCTATCATTCGCCTTTGGTTGTCTACGTACCGTCCTACTGCTGCTTCCATGAAAAAATACAAAAACAAATAAAAATCGAAAAATCAAAAACCGAAAAGAAACCCATCGCAGATCCTGTAGTACAGTGGTATCGCGACCAAAACTGACATAACCCCCGTGCGCAGATCCTGATTAGGAGACAGTTGTATCGCCGCAAGATTTTAATTAAATGTGTAGAAGTTAAAAGTATTCGAGATCAAACAATATACCAGTCAGAAATATCAGAAAAAAAAACACCATCGGTTTGTTTTGTAAGAAAATCAGAAACAACATAGACAAGCTGCCGTGACAACACCGCTGAACGCTCCCTCTCCATCCAGCTAAACATCAAAATCAAACGTCGACATTTTAAACAAACACTTCATCAGTAGAAGATAACTTATTAGCAAGAACAAAAATCGAGAAACCTGGGACAAGGGCCTAACGGCCGGTATCCCTGTTGCGGCTTCGCCGCAACGAACCCTTACAATACTCTCTTAGCTACTTACTTTACTTGATAAAGGCATGAAAGATGTTGAAAATTCGTTAAAATAAATAGTGTTTTTAATATATATATATATATATATATATACCAAAAAATATGTATAGCTACTTCATAAAGTGTACGGTGCTAATTGACGTCAACTGATTAAAGATAAAAAAGAGACGAATTGTAATATATACATACAAACAAAATAATAAAAAATTAGGTTAGATGAAGCCAACACTTTGTACATATGTTTTGCATAGACGACAAGGGCAGTTTTCTGGGACCATGTTTTAATTTTGTGTTTAAATATTTGCAGTGATGTCGCACTCTTACTTACTTGCATAATTTTATCTTTATTTACTGGCATAATTTTATTTTGAAGGTATTGTGTCATTGATATGTCTCATTGAACCTATTTTAACCCTAGCGCACTGCCCTTTTACTGTCATTTCTGAATTGTTTTACCGTTCAGGATGATTTTCTTCAAATTTTTTACCACCTGATTTAAGATACACATTGCAGCCATTATTTTGAAAATTGATGAATAAGAGAAAGAAACGTTTTGAGGGTGTTGACTTAAATTAGTAAAATTTGCTTGAAAAACATCTATTATTACATTTCTTGATCCGATATTTATGATTCATTCAAAAAAATGCTGACAACACAACTTCGTACCCAGGGCCTTTTCCATTTTCTGACGCAACTGATGGCGGAAGGAAAGACCCCGGCAGGACATATTTAATGTACGAAGTGATAAAATTATGCAAGTAAGCTTTATGAACCTTGTGGAACACCATAAACATATTCCTGTAACAGATCAGATTCCATGTTGTTGATGAAAGTTAAGCCGTATCTGTCAAGCTGTCAACAGTAATCACTAAAGGCCTTTTTTAGGTTAATTAACACTGCACTGACACTTCACTTTTTATCCAGCTGATTAATAAGAAAATCTGAAACGTCAAGAACTGTAGTTGTAGTGGAAATCATCTTTCTGAATCCAGACTGTTAACAGTCATCAATAAAGCCAAATGAAAGAAACATAATCTGAAACTTAATCATGTACAATGTTTTCAAAAATCTTCATAGGAATTGGTAATATAGAAATAGGTCTATCGTTGTTAACATTTATATACTGGTGAAACATTTTTCGATTTCCAACATCACGAAACATATCCAGACTACAAACATTTGTTGAAAATCTGTGATAAAAAGATGCTTATAATATGTAGGTCTTACCATGCCAATATTAACATCTAGCTAATTTTAATTTTATCTTCTAAGAGTAAGTTTACTGTCAACAAAGAGATTTGAAATATCTGATCCTTGTTCAACAATATGAAACATTTCTAATTCCGTCAGCGTTGCTATCTACATCTATCTACAGTTTCTTTTCTTACAAGTAGAAGTATCAAATATGTAATCTTTGTTACAGCGATACCACAAAAACATCGTGCTCTTATAAAGAAACCTGTAATATTTCGTTTAACTAACAATTTAATAAAATTCTAAAATCCCTTCTTCTTTTCACTGGCGATTTTCACTGGCGATTTACTCGTAGTTCATAGCATTAGCAACCTGTTCCAACCGTAAAAACATTCAAACCTTCTCTTCTTTTCACAAACAAGTCTCTCCACGATGTTTCCTCCACTACTCTTCTATGGCTCCCTATGTTGCTTGTTGTCAACAATTTTACGTGTAAAATTACGATTACCGAGAAGTGGCAAACGTCAATGTCTACCCTTCCCGGAGTTTTGAACAAAGATATTTAAAAATGACCGGTTGTCGACAATAAAATAATTTAGAGCTGCCGACAAAAACGTTTTTTGTCGAAAATGTTGAGGGAAACCAAACACCTTGTGGGACTTCGACACGTAAGATGAAAAACACAATATATAAACACTACAATATTTAAAAGTATTATCGCCTGAATCAAGAACACCACCATACGATTTCAGGTCAGGTCGTTTAGATCATTCAACTTTTCAAATACTATAACTGACCACTTAAACGTCTTTTTAAAACATAAGTTTCCCCAATGTTATCTCTGTTAACTTCTTTCGGAGGTGCTTGCGGCCACCACAATATTTTTTGGAGGCGAGAGTGGAGTATATGACCTTAATGCTTTGTCCTTGATTTTAGATACGCGGTTTCTATCAGTACGTTTGGCTGGTATCGAAATATAAAGAAAATTATTCAGTTTGGTTGTTTATTTATTTCACTCGATACTTTTAATTCGCTTTTAAACCGTTTGTCCACACGTGCATGTATTTGCATAACCATTGGGAGTTTTTCATATGCCCTTAGAGCCTCTGTGGTGGATAGTGTGGCTCCCTTTTTTGCTGACTATCATCTACGACCAGTGGTCAGATAGAGTAAGTCATCAATACAAATACGAATGAGACTTTCTAAGGCCTCTTAGAGATCTCTGCCAGATGAATATTTAATTACAAAATAAATTGTGGTTTGTTTTAATGTCACTATATACCACGTGATGAGTATCAGTATGTCATTGGATGACAGATAAGATAAGAGCGTGCCAGTCTCATCTATATGAACGCATTCTTAAAAACAATATTTTTGAACACGACTTGAATCCCTGTCACATAAGATATATTTCATTTTTAAGTTTTCGTTAATTTAACCCTTTAATTCATAAGCATACCGCCTGGTTATATTAAACTTCTCTTTGGAAACCTTTATCGTTGTATGAGGAATCAGGGTGTTTATCAACTTTTACCAAATTTATATGACATTATATTTCTAATAATTAACCCCCTGGAAAAAGAAAAATAGCAAATATATGACCAGTGATTTGATTCCTTTCCGGGGGGACACTATGCATTCAAGGGTTAACTATCCTCACTGCAGGACCCCAGCATCGCCTGATCTTGAAGATGTTCACTAGTCTCGCTACTACATTTCAAAACATAATTTCACTTCCGGTTAAAATTAGCCACAAAGGGTAATAGTGTTACTCCAGTCTCGATTTTCAATTTTTTCCATGTGTGCTAATATTGTACGTAAATTTTTCAAACCTTTAGATAATTACAAAATACCCAACTCAGGCAGCTCTCTGTTAGATAAACACTCTTAAATCGTTTATTAATTAGAGCTTCAATTATTTAATTGATCTACGTAGCAAAAAGGCTCGCAACCAGAATTTATTTGGGGCAGGAGTTTCTATCTTAATAAAGGGCATAGTCATATTGGGTTCGTATAAAAAAGAATAAAATGGGTTATTTGAGCATTGATAAGTATCTTGCAGGTCCGTAGGATTGGGTGGGGGACGAAGAAAATTTTTTGTTCTAGATTGCCTAAAACGGATATAAACCGCTTTATTTTTAACTTAAATAAAAACATCAGATTAGCACCAAGTAAGTAAACAATTTCTTAAAAACAAAAGAAAATCTCGTCTTCTTATATTTCCTATTATTTCTTACAATTTAAAGTTATTCTAATACGATATTTTTAAAATGACTTTTAGAAATTCATTTGTACAAATTATTGGGCCTCGGGTCGTTTAGTGGCTTAGGAAAAGGATTTTGTATCGGGGGAACACAATGGAATGTTACTCCTAATGACTCCGTGGGGCCGAAAGGCCAAATATTTTGTGGATGTCTCCAGATTGGCGGAAAATGTACTTCCCCATGTTTAGTTTACGATTTTTTTGTAACTATATATAAAAAATTGCGGTTGAGGATTTGGGAGCGCCGTAATTTTTTCATTTGGTACATAACTCTTCAAAATATGTATTTTTTGGGTCTTTAAATTTTGGATATAGCACTCACTGGTGTATCTTTGTTTTGTTTTGTTTTTGTTTTTGTTGTTGCTGTGTTTTTTGTGTGTGTGTGTGTTTTTTTTTGGGGGGGGGGGGGTGAATTTCCATGAACTGTGACAATAACGATTCGAATTAAAAAAGTATACTTGGCTTAAAGAATAAGGAACAGATTTTGATAGAGCATAGATATATTCTCAGGCTTTGATACACTGATTGTCCTGTGGGTATCTCATCAGTGTTCGTCTATTTGACTCTCCCTCTTCTTTCAGTTCTAATAGTGTGTTCCGGAACCAGTTTGTAGGTGATCATTCCTCTCCTGAAGTTGATACAGTATGGATCCTGATCTCGTCATTCATCATCTTCACCATGCACAGTGGATTTGGATTGTTAGAATCAGGTAAGTTCGTCATTTGAATTGTATTTAGATTTGAACTCTTCAATGCACAACCTACCTCCTGATTATATTAAACCTTCCATTAGAAACCCTTTTAATTTTATGAGGAACCAGGGTGTCTGGAAAAAGAAAAATAGCAAATAAATAACCTATGATCGGAGACATTACGCATTAAAAAGAGTTAAGCGTTATTCATGCATTCAATTATCAAACATATGGTGTAATATAACTCACCAATAGGTATTTTTACGTCAATTGTTTGTTATATGTTCTTTACCACTAATCCTTCACATCTTTTAACAAAAACTTAAAAAGCACAGTAGTTATATAATTAGAAAATAATAAAATATAACAAACTTATAAAAAGAAGGATAAAAGAGAACCACAGATTAAATGAAAGACTAAAGATCTATTCAAATGAAATCGATAGCATTAAATTGGAAAATCGTATCAGTTAAAAAGGGAAACATCATTTTTAAAATGTTTGAAAAAGAAGGACAAAGAGGATTCTCGTTTTTCACTCCGTTGTCCAGTTATTTACATGAAGGACAACGAAGATTCGTTCTTCACTCTGCTGTCCAATTATTTACACGCACACCATATAAGAGGGATTGTTGTTGGAGATTTGCTTACATACATTGGACTAATACTAAGCCGTATAATCGTATTAATAAGGCGCCATTTTAAATAAAAATCGCGGTTAAATCTTGTTCAACATTAATAGTTTCCCGAAACTCTAAAAGAAAAATTAAACTTGTTTTTTGAGAAGGTACAAACATTATGTAAAAACGTGTCTTTGTTGAAAATAACAAATATCTATGATATGTAGAAAGGATGTTTTGGCTATTGTATGCACTCGTCCTAAGTTCTCTAAATAATTATGTAATCATCCTAAGTCTCCGTGCAATTTTTTAAAAATTAAACCTTAAAATAGCTGTAGTTTTTTCCAGAAAAATAGTATGATTTTATAATCTTGAACAAATACAACTTTTGACGGAGAAACCGATTATGAAATCCGTATTTTATAAAAATCAAACGGAATTTTTGAGTGAAGTCACACAGATTAATTTCGGAAAAGTTTTAGTTAACTTAAATTTGTGAACTTATAAATAAAAATATTTTATTTCAGCTATGAAAACTAAAATATAATAGATACTTCCCGAATTGACGTCATAACGTCACACGAAATTTTTCTCTACTTTTAACAGCCTCGTTTGTATGCAAAATACTTTACCTAATTTTTGGGAATTACTACAAGAATTTGGTTAGTGTGGCATATACGAATTGCTTCAAATTTTTGTGGATACAGTAAAAAGTAGAGATGATAACGACAAAGTTAAAACTTAGCAGAACAAACGAAATACAATTTTCGATAATTTATTTACACGTTATTTTTTCATAAGAAACTAAACTTTCTAGTAAGTTTCTTAGCCTTTTTCCTTATTTTACTAGTAAAAGTTTTTGTAAGGCTTTCTTATTTCATACAGGATTGTTATTATAGGGTTTAGAGATAAATCAAATATTTTACACTAGAATATTATCTTCATTCACATGAATACTCATTTTTCTTCATAAATACAACATTTTAATCGTCCAACACCATTATCAACTCCGTTAATATCATTCAACAAACTGATGTAGTCTTCGGTACCATTTTTTAACAGTACTCTGTATTCATCCAATTTAAAGTTGGACTATGATATGAATAAAACAAAAACAAATTTTTTGAAGTTTCAACAATTTTTATTGGCTCTAGTAGAGTTTCTTAACTTTTTTCGTAAGATTGACTAGAGTTTCTTATAAAAAAAACAACGTGTATTTCTAGACTGCGAAATCCATGTTTAGTTAAATATTTGTAAATTGCAACTATTGCAGTGTTTACGACAGCTGAGTGGGTTATATGTATATCTCTAAAGTAATCAATACTTGAACGAAAGAGTTGACTTACGTTTAGGAATGTCCATGAACTTATTGTCGAAAAAACAAATCTTTTAAATGAACACGTTCAAGTAACGTCTTACTATTGTTTTCTGTGGAATTTGACTCAATGTAGCAAAGTAATCATAATAGACACTTTCCGAATTCCACTAAAAAATTCCGTTTGGTTTTTATGAAAAACGGATTTCAGATTTCTGTTTTTTGTCCAAAAATATACCGGTGTGGTAAATTCCAGATCTCTTCTATAAATAGAAAGGTTGTTTTGGCTGTGCCACCCCCACGGTCAAAGCAAGCCTACTTATTGGTCGAACTTGTCATGTTTCGCAAAGTTATGTACAGGCTGTGTGGTTCTGAAACATACAGCTTAGATTATTTTGGGACGATGAATCGGAATTTGAAACCCGTTTTTTCATTGTGTGACGTCATTTGTCATGGTTAAAACGTCAATTCGGGAAATTAATTAATTATCGGACTCGCTTACATTTGCAAAAAATGTCGTATGCGCTATTCTGCAACCTCCTTATGGAGTGGCAGTAAAAAGTTTGTATCTCATCGTCCATTTAGAATGGTCTCTCCTAAATCTTTTTTTATTTTATTTATTTTATATTCAATAAATAAAAAAGTACAAGAGACTCACTTAAAAATAAAATAAATACTGTACAACAGGAAAGGCAATGGTCCCTAAATCTCCCTTTCATTTGGAATTAAGTTATAAAGTTGAAATATTATCGTACCAAGTCTGATATCATTAACGGCCGCTAAGGGAAATAACATTACAAGTCGTTATCTGAGGCTAGTAGACATCTTCATCAAACAACTGTATACAGACTAAAATTCGCAAATAATTTAGCCAGGAAATTTTTGATTCCTTTCATTCCTCTAATTTTTCTGAATTTATAACTTATTCGAATTATTATGAATGTTCGGATTGATTTCATTTTTTAGAAAAAATGTTTTGAAAACTTGGCCGAATTTGCAATAAAATTTCTGTTTTTATTGATATATTTATCTTCCTCCACAAAAGCAGAAAAGTCTTAAAATTAAAAACAAGATGGTATGTAATTACATAGAAATGAGTCACAGCTGATTGAAAGAGTGAGTACTGTCTAGGATCTTGACTTATAAAGTCACATTTAAGGATTTCAATTTTAACTTACAGTGTGAGACACATTATTTGTAAATTTAACACAATGCACAATGCTTTCTGCTCGTTAATGATCTTTGCTACCTCAAGGAATGGGTCATTATGGCGCATTCCACCCTCCCTCATCAAAAAGGAAAAGAAACCTCTGGGGACGAGGATGTTATTATATTTCCTTGGTTTCTCGTGACAGACAGACAGGCAGGCAGGCAGGCAGGCAGGCAGGCAGGCAGGCAAATATGAAAACGAGAAAGAAATAATTAAATTATATCTTCATTTATCTTTTAACAGGTATTGTTCAGAAGAAGAATGAAGTGAATGTGATGATGAAGAACATCTTAACAGTTGTTCTTGGTGGTATATCCTTCTGGTTTGTTGGATTTGGTTTCAGTTTCGGTGAGGACGAGGGAACGAATGGAATGTCTGGGATGGGATACTTCATCTTAGATACTAATGTTAAAGACGAGGCACATGTTTTCGCGAAATATTTCTTCCAACTCTCCTTCGCCACAACAGCAACCACCATCGTGTCAGGTATAATAAATAACAAGCGTATAATGTGAGTGAAATCCAAAATGTGTGGAACGTTACCATGGTTACCATGGTCACTTGAGCTTGCAGGAAAGCACTCTTACCATTATACCTTGTATTTTGTAAACTCTAGTTGTTTATATAAATTATGAAGCTTCTTTTGGTAGCGTGTTTCATCAACCTATTCCCCAGCGCTTCTTCTCCTTTTTTTACTTGCGGATAGCGGAAGAAAACAGAAGATTATCCTCAAGTAAAATTAGGAAAAAAGTCCTGGGACGAGGTTGATTTTTATAACGATATGATATATTTATCATGTCATGGACCTGAATGATTTAAACGTTGAGCTACGTTTCGAGATAAACTTCTCTCATCATCGGGCAATGAGATTGTTGAAAAAATCTAGTTATATACGCATAAAGATGATCGAAATATAATTACTTCACACCTCCACGGGAAATTGCAGATGTATTAGGAACAAATTCCCGTATCGGATAAAATTAGAAAATTTCACACCTCTACGGACAATGTTTTCGGACGTAAATAGTGACATTGATACATAATCAATCCGTCAATTCATGTAGCTAGTTAGCACCATCAATTCCCGTAACTAGTTATTCGCAACTTTACCAGTCAAAGCTGGTATCCATAAGTCTGGTATACATTACATGAGATGCTGTTAATATGAGTTTCGTTACTCATTGAGTGGATAGTTTCTTTGATTTTCCTCGCAACCATATTTTGTTCTTGATCTATTACACTCATGTTTTCCCAGTCAAATCTATGGTCAAATTTCCAACTGTGATCGGCGATTTCATTTTTTGTGATATCTCCTTTGCGAACTGCTCGGCCATATTCTTTTGATATTTTGATATTTGTAGTATATTTATAATTCCCAAAGGTCAAAAACGACGATATTTATAATTCACAAAGGTCCACAACAACGATTGCTTATGAAATCCTAGCTGGTTTCAATTTGTTAGATCCACTGTAAACTCTTTTTGCATGTTCGCTTACCTCATTTTCTTTATTTACTCGTATTGGTTGATTACAATTTAATTCCATTGGATAAAGATGCTGAACTGCTCTTTCAAAGTTAGATTTCCCTGTTTTCAACTTTGCAGAACGTATATTCCATCTCCGCCTGCCAGTATTCAGGTGTCGAACTACTCCAACAGTCCATATTCCACGATTCCGCTAATCTCCTTTGATAAGTACCACATCTCCAACCTTTATATTGTTTTCCTTTATCTTGTGTTTGAGATTATGTCTTTTCCTCAGTGATTTGAGACACTCCTCCTCCCATCTGTTCCATGCAACTTGTTTACATATCTGAAGGTATTTATCTCTTTTTCGCAAGTCGGAATCTTCTATTGTGTCGTATTGTTCTTCGGTGATCGAGTTTGTTTGTCCAAATATCAGGGTGTTTGGAGTTAACGTTGGTAACTGAATGTCATCTTCAACATAACGTAGCGGTCTGTTGTTCAGTGCCGTTTCCACATCTAATAAAACGTCTTCCAGTTCACTCCATGTCAGCTTGGCTTGTCCAGCTGCTTTGTAAATTGCATTTTTAACGACTCCAATTACTCATTCAAACTGTCCACCCCACTATGGAGCTCTGCTTAGGTTAAATTGCCATTTGATTTCATTTTATTAGCTTTTTATCCATTTAGCAGCAGCAACAAATGTTTTGGTGTTGTAAGAATAAAACTTTGCAGGGAGACCTTTCCTTGCAATCAATCTCTTGAGACATTTAACGAATTCTGTTGTTGTTTGATCTCCAACTGGTTCTAGGTAAATTGATCTCGTAATAACTAAATAATAAAATGTATGCTTTACCTTCTCGCTGTATTTAGATAAGTTACCCATTGATGGATGAGAAAATGCAGTTACTTGCAATATTTTACAACCATAGTATGCGCTTCTGGTATTTTTTGTCATCGAATATCAATCACCGTTAGTCCAACTCCCCAATGAAATGATTCTTCAACAATCTTTTTACTCAGTGTTGTGCCAGTTGGATAATCCCCTTGTATTCTTCCTCTGCATTCGTAGATTCCAATGTCATGAAGATCTATTCTGAGTTGATCTTCTTCAAATGAATCACTTTCCTGATATTGTTATTGTGTTCTTTTTATCCAAAAGTTTAACGCTTCGGCTTCAGTTTCCTTGTTTGGTTTGGTTTGTATATCTTCTGGCCAATTGTTAGAATCTTTTAACCATTTAGATCCCTTCTACCATAGATCTGGTAACTTGCTTGCAAGGCATCCTCTTGAACAAATGTCTGATGGATTTTCAAAACCGCTGACATGTCTCCAATTGATGCTTGTAACTAACTACCATTTCCTCGGATCCAGTGTAAAGGGCTACACTACTGTCGTCTGTTCATCCACATGTCATTCCAACTGGTACACCTTTAATTGCCAATGATACGTTTTTAATCAAGTCAGCTGTCATGTGGGCTGCTAAAAGTTATATTCTTGGTATGGTCAGTCCTTTCTTTGATAGCCGTAACTTTGCTGTCAGCAATCCTTGGTTCGTTCCTGATTGATGCACGATAATGTATACAGCGGCACAACATCCGATGTTACTTGGATCGCCAAACCCATGTATCCACAGCTATAATTTCTTCACAGTGAAGAGTTAACGTTCTTGGTACTTGAACGTTATCAGGCAATTCCCTTTCCCATTTTCTCAATTGTCGAACTAAATTATCTGTTAGTTTTGCATCCCAAGAAAGTCGCAAGTCACACGAATCTCTATAAATTTGCTTACCAAGTAGAGATGTTGAAGAAACAATTCCAAGTGGGTCGAAAACCTTTGCCAGCTTTTGTAGAACGCCTCGCTTTGTTGAGTTTGCTTCCTCCTTCGGGAAACTAAGAGCAAGTGCATCGTTCATTTTGTCCCATGGAAACCCTAGCATCTTTGTTTCACCTTTTTGTACTTCAAGATGGTCTTTTGCATAACTCAGTTGTGGATCATTGTTGTCTTCATTCATTTCCAGTCCTGGTATGTTGCTATGCCACTTGTGCAGCTCGAAACTCGGCTTCTTTAAATATCTAATAACTTTATTTTCCCAGTTGACTTGTGATGTAGAATCCACCGTTGATAAGATCATCTACATACAAATCTTGTTTAATTTATTCTACTTCGTCTGGGTACGTCTCTTTACAGCCTTATAAATCTATTGTTCCCCCAAGCAGGAAAGGAGATTGAACTAGTCCCAATAATGCTCTTGTAAATCTTAAGATGTGTATCGAACTAAGGTTTTTATTTTTTATCCAGTGAAATCGTAAGGTTTTTGTTCTATATCCAGTGAAATCGTAAGGTTTTTATTCTTTATCCAATGAAATCGTAAGATTTTTATTCTTTATCCAGTGAAATCGTAAGGTTTTTATTCTTTATCCAGTGAAATCGTAGAACATCTCTATCTTCTTCACGAATTCGTATCTGCAGAAATGCTTGTTTCAAATCTCCGCATAGTGCTATGATTTCGTTCGGTTTCTTACCAGTATATTACATAACAAGTTTTGAAGGGCATGCCCATCATAGTTTAATGATGGGGCTTGACTAATTGATTTTGCTGATGCATCGTATACAATTCTTATTTTGGTACTTTCAGCGTTTTCTCTTATTACTGGTTTGTGTGGTAAGTAAAACTCTTTGCCTTCTTCCACGATAACTTGAGATATTTGGTTTTGAATAATTTCGTCGTATTTTTCTAGAAGCATCGGCTGATTTTTTATCTTCTGCAGTATGTTTTCCTATCTTCTAAGATTTGTTGTCGTGTAGTGGTGGATGCCCAACTTTCCATAACAGGCCAGTTTTATAAGATCCATCTGCATTTCTTTGTAGTTGTTCTTTACTATTTGAATTTATGTTATGCAACTTTGTGTTTATCATTGACCACCGATTACAAAGTTCCTACAAATTGTTTCTATATCACAAGATGAGAGATTTTTTCTCCCTTACAAGCAAATATTTTAATTTGTGAGCTGATCTACATCAAGCGTGACTTTACAAAGTATTTCTATACAAATTTATAAACCAATTAACAAATCTCTACACTTATTATCCACCTATAACGATACCTAGAGGTGTTTGTTTTGAAGAACTGTTCACAATGTTTATATTTATTTTCTATTATTTAAATGTGAGAAATATGACATGTTGCATTTACTTTCTGTTTACCGTAAAAACATTGTGTTGTGTATATATTTTTTCAGGTCTCCTTGGGTCAATGTGTTACACAAAGACGATGTCAAAGAGTACAAATATCATATGCTATTGGAATATGCGTAACATTATATAGAGCATGTGTAGGAATGTTTAATTGTTACAAAAGTGTTAACAAATGTAAAAAAAAACAGTTCACAAGATTTTTTATATCGATTAATAACTATTCTTTGGATTTTATTATCTTCACTATCTTAAAACTACTTAATAAACTTTCTCGTTACTAACACTAGAAATTTTAAGTCTCAAAGCTACAATACCCTTTAGAATTTTTTTACCGAACTTGTATTGCTTTTATAGAACAATCGTTCGTTACTTATGTTACATGGAGATATTGAGACGAACCCAGGTCCCACTAACAATAATCAAAATATTTCTATTTGTCATTGGAATTTAAAGCTGAAGGTTTTAAAAAGCTTACTCTTTTAGAAGCTTATGTAGCATCACACTAATCTGATATTATTTGCCTATCTGAGACGTTTTTGAATTCTTCTCTGTTGGGTGAAGATCCAAGGTTATGTCTGCCAGGTTACTCATTAGTACGATGTGACCATCCCTCTGATACCAAACGAGGGGGCCTCTGATACCAAACGAGGGGGTGTCCGTGTATATTATAAAGATTACCTTCCACTAGATACCAAACCTACTATGACGTTACTGAATGAGTGCTTGGTTTGTGCACTAAAAATTCGTAACAAGAAATGGACTTTAAAATTAAGTGGAATCAAACTGTCACTAATATTAACAAAAATAATCCATGTACTTCTATTTTTATACATTGATGGTGTCATTGATAATAATGAGGGATCAGACTTAGCTTCCCGTTTTAATCTAACTCAATTAATTAACATTCCTACTCATATACGTCCCAATTCGGATCCATCATGCATTACATCACAGCCGAATCTTTTTACAGAAAGTGGTGTTCATGCGGCATTGTTTGAGAGGTGTCATCACCAAATAAAATATGCAAAACTAAATTTAAAATTATGGTTTCCTCCTCAATATAGGCGTCTTATATAGGATTACTCTAAAGCAAATGTACGTCTTATTAAAGAAAGTCTTCGACAGATCAACTGGGAAAATGCGTTAATTAACCTTCATGTCACTGATCAAGTCACATTTCTTACAGAGTGTATCTTAAATGTATTTTATAACTTTGTACCTAGTAAAACTATATTGTGCAAAGATAAGGACGCACCATGGATAACGAGTGAAATAAAGAAAATTATGTCAAGAAAAATCTAAAATTTATAAAACATATGTAACAGGCGGTCGCACTGATGCAAGAAAAGAAGATCTAAGTAATATAACAAAACGTACTGCTAACTTAATTAATGAAGCTAAAACTAAATACTATACTTGTCTAGGAAATAAATTAAATGATCCAGATTTAGGTTCTAAATTGTATTGGTCTATTCTTAATAAGTTTTTACAAAATAAAAAAATTCCTCTAATACCACCTATATTAAACAACAATATTT
>JANTOQ010178035.1:0-14501 GCA_027564595.1 Bythotiara depressa | reverse complement strand
ATATATTTATATTTATACTTTTATATTATTTTGTTTGTAATGTTATTTTGTTTTTATGCGGAAAATATACTTACTTACTAGATGCTCATTCCAAAGAAGGTAATACTGTACAAACAATTAACCATAAAATGAAAACCATTGTGGCAAGGTAAGTCAAACTTTGCACTATGTAAGTCCTTAATATGAGACACATGGTGGTGCACTTTATAAGTAATGTAGTTACATGGTTCACTAGTTCCAGACTCCTATTTTTTTCTAAACATTAATAACTTGGGAACCATTAACCAAAATTTTCTAGAATTTTGACATGTTATTGGTGACATCATCCTACAACCTTTTATAAACTATTGCATCCTTATGATGATGTATTGTCAAGTTATCTAGAACAATACATAAAACAATAGGGGCATGCAACTAGTGTATCGTGTACCCATGTGACTTTTAAGTTGCACCATCATGTGTTTCACATGAAGAACTTACATAGTGCCAAGTTTGACTTACCTTGCCACAATGGTTTTCATGTTATCTTTAATTATTTGTATTACCTTATTTGGAATGAGCGTCTATGACCACAGCCTGATCTCATTTAGTCAAGACTGGGTTCTCGCTTATTCATATCAAAATTTTAAATGCTCATAACTTTTGAACCAGTTATCATTTTTACAATAAATAAAACCATTGAACTCCTGAAACACCTTGATTTAAGCTATTTTATTTGAAAGTTATTTTTTGGCCTCCGTTCTCCTTTAAAGCATAAAAAAATCAAAATAGTTTTGTATTTCCTTCTGTAGATTTATAGTGGTTAAAAAGTATTTTATGACTTGAAACTACCTATTTATTGCACCGAGAGAGAGAGAGAGCTTTTTAAACTGCTTCTACTGCATGTATTAATCAAGCCTGTCTCCTACACATATCTTGTTGTCTAACTAGAGTGTTCATGGGGCATTTTATTTCATTTATAGTATTCTTTTACATTGATAAAATTAAAAATTATATTTCTCTACACTCTGAATTGGACCTATTATGTAAAATGTTTGAAATTTTAGGTAGCAACTAAAAATCATACTTTGTTTGAATATTAGTGTTTAACATTAGTTTAAAAAAAGGAAAGTAATTTGTAAACCATTTGTCATTTTGCAATTAAGCATGTAAACATATTAACACCCTTTATTACTGAAGAAATGCTCTTTTGGAAGTAGTCAAGCTGTGCACAATCACACACCCTGGTATACACCTTATTCATTCATAATCTGCTTTGCATTGCTAATCAGCAACATGCAATACTTACTCCTTTTTTTATGAGCGAAGAAAATAAACAGACACCAGTATTTACACATTGTTCCTCAGAAATAAATATTTACCACACATTTCTTGTTTTTAGCAAGTGGTTCATTGTTGGAAATATAAAGGAAAATAAAATTGTGAAAGCCAGTAAAGACCCCCTGGTTCCCATAAAATTATAAAGGTTTCCAACAGGAAATTTAATATAACCAGGAGGTGTAGGGTCTGTGCAATATTCAATATTTTCATGCCTGGGAGCTTCAACCACTAAGTAGTGAAAATTATGAATAAATTAAGCATGATAATTATTAATATGTTATGTTACTATTTTATTATCTAATCATAATCCTTGGGTTCTCAGCCCCCTATAAAAATGATACAGAAAACTACCCCACTGAAAATGGGACACCACCATAAAAAGGCCAAATTCTTTTACTCTCTTTTTCAGAAATTTCACATTTTCACCACCCTACAGACAAAGAAGGGATACTATTCTATTGTAACTATGACCTAATAAACTAATGTTAATTTTTAACTTTAATTAAGGTAATTGGCAAAATCAGAATGTTTTTCAAAGCAAAGCAAATAAACTTTACAAAATCAACAATGTCGGTCAACAAGTACTTCTTAATAATTGCTTGTGTTTTACATTTTTTATTTTGGCTATAGGCCAATTTATAGCAGTGAAGTAAACAAATTTATGAATTTCATGATAACTTCAGGAAGTTTGAATTTTTCTTTATATTTCCATTGATATTCAGATATAGTTTTTTAGCTTCTACACTCAGCTTCATCACCTACACTTTTCCTATACCTAGATTTTTAAGGTATCATAATTTAAAGTAAAAGCGTTTTCAATGATGTATGGTATTTATTATTCACCCTAATCTACTATACTTTACAGCACAGATAACATTTCAAGCAAATTATTACATAATGGTGGATAAGAAAAGTGAGAACATTGCACTCAAAAAGAAAGAAACAAAAATAAGAAATTTAAATATTAAAATTCTAAAACTGACATTTTTTACTTGTAGAGCAAATCTGAAATTAAATTACATTTGCTCAAAGTTTATAAAATTTACTAACATTATAAACATTTTAAATTAAAAGTACTGACATCATAAAGTTCAAAACATTAGAATGTTGATAGTGAAGTTAGCCGTAATTTCTCAATTTCCAAGTCCAAATTCCAAAAAATATACCTTTCACTGACTATAATTGTGCTGAACTAGTTAAACATTTACAGAATGTCAAATAGCAATGGTCAAAATACTTCACAGAAAGCAGCGAGAGTTCCGGTAAAGACTCTATAGCAGACATTATCAAAACTGAATGCATACAAATGCAGCCATCAGGAATTGCCTCCGCATTCGGCCGATGAGATTTGCCTTTTTTAATATTTGCCTCTGCAAAAAAATTGTTGTAGACTTTTCAGGGTTTGAATTAAGCAATTGTGAACTGAACTTTGTGTTCCTAAATTCTCCAAACACTTGAAAATTGTGATCCATCTGAATGTTATTTTCTATTAGTTTTCTTTTGACATGGGTAGTCTTCAATAATATTATTTTTTAAAGCTAAAATGTATTGCTGTTAACTCACACATAATAGCTTTCTAAAGTAAGAAAATCATAGTAGCAGCCGTAAGTCACTCACAATAGCCTCTTAAATGTATAATATCATAATAATGGCTGTAAAAAGTCACTGACGATAGCTTTTGAAAGATATAAAAATAGTTAGAAATGGCCGTAAGTCACTCATGACAGCTCTTGAAAGCTAGAAAATCGTAGTGTCTGCTATAAAATATTATGCACGCTGACAAAAACAAACATTAAAACATGATTTTACAGCGATCTTACATGCTACAAACAAATATTTCTTACATTAAAAAACTGTTTTACTGCTATGGAATGAATAATTCTTATGTTAAAACATGGTTTTACTGTTATTTTACATGATATAAATGAAGAATTATTACATTAAAACATGGTTTTACCATGATTTACGTTCTACGAATGAAGAGTTCTTACTGTAAAAATTGTTTTACTCTGATTTTTCATGACGTGAAGGAAGATTTCTTATATGTTAAAGCATGGTTTTACAGTAATATTACATGCTACGAATGAAGATTTCTTACATTAAAAAACTGTTTTACCACAAATTTTCATAACAGGAATGAATAATTCTAATGTTAAAACATGCCTTTATGCGATTTTACATGCCACGAAGGGAGGTTTCTTACACTCCAGCTGCTTGTAAAAACTCCTACGGAGTTTATGTCCGATGAACATAAAAATATAATATATATTATATTTTTATGCGTAAACAAGACAATAAATTTATAAAAGACAAGAAAATTAAATTTTTCTTTTGTGTGAAAAATATGTGTATAAAAAGGCTTAAGGTCAGTTTATCATAGTGTCACAAATTACTTTCAGTAACGTTTTAACCGTTTTGAAGAAGAATGACAGAAGTAAAAAGCATTGGAAAATGAATAAAAATTAGAAAAAATATATATCAGTGTAATTATATCTCAGTGTAGCAGGGTTTTCCAGGAATTACTTTACATATTTTCTTCAGAAGATTTAGAATACTGAGAACATCCTCAGCAATTGCCGATGTAATTTGGTTAATATCACTGTAGTCCCAGCAATAATTTTGTTGACAGAAAAAAGTTTAAACTATCGGGTGGTTGCAAATGTGACCCAGTCAAATCTGCCTGGTAAAAGTAAAAGCAAGAATGATACCGATTGCAGTGATAGTGAACAGGAGGAACCGCAGAGAATTGGAAATATAAACTGTTGTAGTGGTAGATGTTGACGAATGTTCACGTACATGGAAAGTCTTAAATGCTATTGCAAAATATATATTAAAATATTGTAATATAATTGAAAATATAAATGGAGAATACTGCGATGAACATGTACCGAAGCAGAAGAAAATATTAATTCTGTTGACCAAATGCCTTTAGAAAACAGGCTTTCTGAACATTCTGATGTTACTAATTTTCCAGGCTTCATGATAAATCCAACTGGTCAGATTTTTTAACATGTTTTTAAAGTTTGTATCACTAAATATTTTTAATATGGCAACACTTTATGGTGCTAGGATGATTGAATTTTGATTATATGTAATGGAATGAAATTTTCTTAGAAGTTTTGTTTCTTTCACATTTAAGTTCAACTGAGTCTGTACACAGGCTAGTAAAACGTTTTTTATTAAGAAGTTTATATTGGACCGGAGATATAACTAAGCAATACATGGTTAAGTTTGGTACAGGTGAGTTTTTCAACATTATACATACATACATTCCAAAGTCCTTTGTGGTTCTAGTTTATTTTACAAAAAAAAACATTTTTCAATTCAAAGAACTGAAACATTTTTAAAAGTAAGAATTTTAAAAGTTGGAAGTTGATACTTTTACATTCCCCAAATTAGTGGTAGATTCATGTAGAAATCAGGAGAAAAAGTAAAAAAAAAACCCTGGTTTTTTCATGAATATGGTTTTAAACCACAAAATGCAGAATATAACCTTGAGTAATTCAAGACATAATGGAAATATTATCATCTTCAATGAAATATTCAGCTGCCAAAACTCACATTTACAAATTACCACCCCTCTCCCCAAACTCTCTATAACTTGGCTTCCTACAGCAGAAAGATTTAATCAGTGTGTGTGTGTGAGTGCATATATATTTTGCAAAGACCTATTACCTATGTCTGAGGTAGGTATACACTTTTCAAAATAGCGCCTATTCTACTCGGAGAATGGAACAAAGGCTTAGTCAACCCACTAGAATATTGGAAATTGGGCATAAAACACTTTCATATTATAGACCCAAGTATGTGGAATGGTTTGAATTCAGGTTTAAAATTAGTGAGAAATTTGAATACTTTCAAGCATAAAATTAAAGATGTGTTCTTTAAAGGCTTACAGGAAAAGGATCAAAACATGTCGACAGTGATTTTACTAGTTACGTTTTTGGAATTGTATACAAATTTTATCACAGTTGAATTTATTCACAGTAAAATGAATGGCAATCAATCCTGTTATTTTTTATGCAGTGAAAAACAAACATTCGCAATAATTATTTTGGTCAAATACCAGTGGCCTGAAAATCCAAAAACAAGTTCTTTTGGAAACTGGCTGATTTACAACCTCCAATTTTATTGAACTGGAAGCACTGGGCAAGAAAGAAAAATACCTAGTAATAAATAAATAAACTTTTCTATACAATAACTAAATAGATACAATGTTTTAAATAAATGTATGGTTTGTGATTTCAGAAAAGTACAAAGTGAAATGCTTAGTGTATGAAGTTCATTATTGTTTTTCAATAATGTATAATAATGTATTTTTTGTATCAACTTTCAAATCTCACTAACAATAAAAACACTAGATGCATTAGTGGTGAGACCTCCAGTAATCAACTGTTCCCTCTCAGCTCAGTTAGAGGAATGTTTTATAGAAACCATGCACAAAACTAACCATCCCATTTAATACCAATGATCATGAAAATAACTAACCACTATGAGAGATAACTACAAAACACCAAAAATAATAACCAGTCTGAACCAGAATACCTTAAGAACAAAAAACGTTTTGAAAGGTCAATGTATTGGATAAACCTTTTCTGACCAAACAATCGGTATTTTTTATCTTACATCGCAGACAATTATCCTGTTAAGAAATACATTTCTGAAATGTATAGAATACCAATATTTTTCTAAATCTAGTTACAGGTCGAAATACATTATCCAATATAATTGGTACAAAAGAATATTTAAAAATATTGAAACAAACTTGCTAAACATAATTAGCAAAAAACATTTGATCTAAAAAATATATATTTAACATTGCTCAGCACCAGAAAAAAGGCACTGTACTGGTGATCACTTAATTGAATTTAAAAGTACACACCATGTGCAGCCGTGCAGCCAGTTAAGATTAGTTGTTGTAGTTGATGATACGAGTAGTGTACTGACAAATTCTTGCCTTATACATATTTGCAGCATTGAAAACATCCTGCTCTTTTAACAAATTCCCTTCTTGTTCTGTTCTTTTAACCAGTCCTTGACCCAAACACTCGTTTGTTTTCGTATTCTAATATAATTACTCCACTACATGAAATCATTGTTAATATTAACGGTTCTTTATTTTGATTTTCAACTCCATCTTGTTCATTTTGAACTGAAAAACTTAGTGCATACAAAAACAAAACACATGGCACATGTAAAACTTATTTTCTACTTTGCTAAATATTCACAAAATATTTTCTTCAATATTAAATATTCACTTTGCACCTACTGTATATTATAGCTCAATTAGGAGAGGGTATAAACAAAAATTAAGCTCACTTAAGCATGGTTTCAACTTAACGGTTTAATCCGTATTAACGTTTGTTAATCAGGTGATTTAAAACCAGGAACTTGTTGTTTTTTATCCCTAATGGAAATGTTAGCATGTAGTTGACATTAAGTCAACATGTTTTAAATCTCGAAAGTTGGAAACAAAAAATTAAAAATTAGTTAAACAGTTAACAAAATCAAAAGAAGCCATGAGTTGTGCACTCATTCAGGACAAGCAATTCATACAAAATTTGTTTGGTATTTTCTAGTTTTACAAGGGAAACACGCTTATGTTAAAAAGAAAATTAAAAATGGCAGATAAAAGATTTATCATTGCAAGAAGAACAGTTACTCTCTGAAGAGGTACAATTTTGCCCTTGCTTATAAGACAAATCTCAAAAGGGTTGTAAAGAAAAATATATTATTAGAAATGCCTGTAATACTGGTGCCAAAAAAATTGAACTTCTTATCAAATGTTTTTTAATACTTATTTCTTGTTTGCAAAGATTATTATAGGATTCTAATTCTGAAAATTATTATTGATTTAAATAAATGCTGCAAAAAATTGAGGAATGGGGTGTGTGGTTCCCACTTCTGGCATCAACCTCATTTCCAGGGCACTTATTTTATATTTTATACAGCAGAGAACAGACTAGAAAATAAGTTTGCGTATTAGCTGGTACACCAAATTAAAATATAGCACGTTACACCGGAATTTAGCTCAGTTTATATATACAAATAAATGCCGCAACACGTATTCTGTGTTTTTATCTGTGGGGGAGTGCGATAATTAGCACGTGCCATAAGAATATTTTTCATTTGAGAAATGTTCCGTCACACTCTGTGAAATTAAAGAATGGGAAAGCTGCATCAAAATCCATAATTTTAAAACTCTTCATTGGGTAAAAGGTATGAACGTAGAAATTAACCATGGAATATTCATTAAGAACACACAGGATACAACTATGTTTTCTTAGTTCTTTACATCTGGTAAGTTAAAGTTTTGGTTTTATATATCACTGCAAAGTTGCTGCACCTATCGCTGTTCTGATATACCAGCTTTAGATTTCTGATAGGTGGCATGATGGCCAAAGTTTTTCATTGGAAGGGTAGAATACTTTAAAAAGATAGCGGGAAATTCGTTCTGGATAATGAAAGTAAAATAAGTTTTGTTTATATTATCAACTACACACGAATGGCTGGCACCTTCGGAACTGGTTCACATTGGGCTATATGGCACAAATGAAATCGTTTACTTTAACACCTGTCTATGCCAACACCGTCTATTACTGGGAGAATGCACGTAAGAAAAGTGGAGAGAGTGAAACAGTGCCTTAAAACAGTAAAGTAGTGCATTTGTCTATGCACTAGCTTAGACGAACATTAATATGAACAATTAACTTTTAGACAATAGACACAGAAACTGCATGCATGTATAATTCGCAATTTTGTCGTACAATACACACAAAGTTATCTTAAACAAAGGACACTAAAATTTAGGAACAATAGACACAAGTTTTCTTAAATAATACGCACATATATTTAAGAACAACAGACACACTCACCCGGATTTCTTACACGTAACTCGTCGGACATGTGTTGACAAAATTAGTTTCTCTGCACGTGCACTATTTTTGCATGTGTTGGCTTTCGTGTCTATTGTGTCTGACACAGACTACAAACACGCGTTGCTTTAAAATCGCCTGGATGGTCACAGTTGTCCTAATATTGAATGAAAAAGTACCCTGGAGAAGACATTACATTCGCACTATTTTTGCACGTGTTGGCTTTCGTGTCTATTGTGTCTGACACGGACTACAAACACGCGTTGTTTTAAAATCGCCTGGATGGTCACAGTTGTCCTAATATTGAATGAAAAAGTACCCTGGAGAAGACATTACATTCGGATTTATGATCAATTCATTATCAATAAGCCATTTAGATAGGTCTTCGGGTCTTCAGTAAGATTTTTTGATAAAATGTGAGGATCTTTATTTGACACATATCATACAGTACTGTCAGCATATTAAATAATTTTTGAGTGAAGAATAACTTTGGGCGTGTCATTAAATATCAATAAAAAATAAAGTTGGACCTATTATTGAATATTGCGTTGATCCATGACATTAACACAGACACACAAATTCTAAGAAAATCTTCACACATTATTTCTCCAACCATTTTAGTTTCAAGCTTTTTGTAATTTTCTTTGGTTTTATTAATCTTAGAAACAATACTAGAAAAAGAGAAATTAACTCACATTGTTAAAAAGATCTGCAATGTCCATGGATGCAGTGGCAAAGCCGGAAAAAAACCTTTAAACCACATAAATTTATTGCCTGATTATTTTTAGATGTGTTTATGCAGATGAGGGAAGGTAAAACAAATTTTCAAAAACAAATTTTCACTAATTTGGTGGAGATCGTGAAGATCCACTCAACGACGAGACTTGGGACTTCTGAAAGCAATGATGAGGATGCAATTTAACAATAATAAAGCACTTATAAAATTGTATTGGAAAAGCAGTCGTTGTGCAAATCTGGAAAAATATGAACAAGTAGATCAACAGGAGTGACCATGACTGAAGAAATGGAATTTTATGTAATCAAGAGTCCATTATCAACACCTATTTTGCCCAGACATTCTTTTACGTTAAATCTAGTTTCCCCAAGGCCAAAGTTACTTAATACGTTGTTAATCGTTATTTTTCTTTCCTGGTTAATTTAGCACTTGTATGGGTTGGGAAATGTTGAGTTTTAAATGTTTACAAGAATAATGTGGAAAGAACTTTATAAGGGAGGGCAGTTAGGCACATGGGGGAATGAAAAACGTGGTTTGCTTTAATTCTTCTGTAGCAAAAAGTAAAAAACTAAACTGATCATTTGTACACACTATTTGTAAACACTTATCTTTTATGTCTAATGAATGACCTAATCTATTAAAATGGGTAAACATTTGATGTGAAAGTAATTAGGTATCACGACAAAATATTTTATTCCAGAAATGTTCCAGAAGAAAAGATTCTTATACTAAGAATTTAAAGCTCAGTTACACAAGCATGAACAGATTTTGACTGGACAAAACTTCTTAAAAATATTTGTGTGACTCCACATTGGTTTATTTTGACCAGACAGGTCTGATGTCTGGTCAGAGGTCTGGCTAATATTTTGTGCCCTGAATACAAATATCAGTTGGAGCTTTTACAACAAACATTTTAAGGAAGGGTGCAAGAACAACATGGTATCAAATACATCCTAACAGTTCCTCAAAGTAAACAACTAACAGAGGAATGTAAACAAAATAAAAACAAACATTTTTTAGTTAAGGAAGTGCTTTTCATTTACCTTCCTTTACTCAATCAAGCCTTCTCATGCTCTTTGAAGTCATCTCTAGACTAGTCACTCTTTATTTTCAATAATATTAAAGAATATTATATCTAATATTATATTTGTACTACGTGTCTAATAGCCATGGTGTTTTACAACTTCAATGTAGATTTCATGGCATGATTTATTTCTACTATACTTAAAACATAAATTTCCTGACATTTCCCTGACCAGCCAGTACACTTCATGGAATTCCCTGATATTTCCAGGTTTTCCCTGGCCTTTTTTAAATAGCAATCTTTTTCAAGTTTTTCCAGGTTGCATGCATGGCAACTTTGCATGTATGAATTTTCACAGAGATTAAATTTCACAGTTCTGCTTAGATTAAATAATTTACTAAAAGATGGAATATGTAAAGGTATTTAAAATGTTATCTGGCACATTAAACATTGTCATAAGATTGACTTTGTGATCGTTTTTTATCACTGGTGTATACCTAAATTAGATCTTCATACTTAAAATATTAAATAATAAAGTTATGTAAATAAATATATTTTTGGGTGACACCAAAAAAGAGATTTTCTACTGGGATGTATTTTCCTGAGATTTAATTGCAGAATTGACATTGTAACCGTGCAACCATAAAAATTTAATTTCTCTCCATGAAAAAGTATAATACGAAGCTATTATATAAGTTATGTGATATTTTGTATAAAACAACATACAGTATAGAAATATATAATGTTAATATTTGAGCAGCATAGTGTAATATTCTTCTAGTACTCAAGTTGCCATGGGAAACTTCTTTCCTTATGGTTAATATATATTCCTTTAATGCTACAGGCTTCGCTAATGTGTTATTGTCATATTGTGAGCCATGTACTGACTGAAGTACATCCAATCCAGTCTAGTGTGAAATTAATGCTGATCATCAGTCATCAGGGACCATGTTTCTATTTTGATGTTCTGAATGATTGAAATCAGCTGGAGAATAATATGCAGTACTGTTATTAATGAGGGTCCTGCGATGAAGGTTTTGCGATGGATGTCCTGATAGTAATTAAAGCTCCCATTTGAGCTACGGAAGATTCTAATTGGCTCTGCAAGTCAAGCAGGAACTTCTGTTCTAGGAGACAATTCCAAAGTGAAACTGTAATCCACAGACCGTATCGACAATTTAGGCTCCAAGTAGCTAGATTACAGATGCACATCACTACATTCCCCAATCGACAATCTGCTAATACTCCACGGTCATGTTACTACCATACTGCCCTACATACAACAAAGAGTAAAACAATAGTTGGTATTGCATACTGCAAGAAGAACGATACTAAAAACACCAATGTAATTATAATAGAAAATTCCAGACAACAGTAGATGCTCAAATCAATTGGGTATAATTGGCAAATACCTACAAAATTAATAAGTGGCAGCATTAAACATATTTTCAGTTTCTAGGGTGCTTATAGCATCAACTTTGTTTACAGCCTCATTCCCTTAAGAGGACCTGGGAAATAGCCTACCATGTTCCCAGGCCTGGCGTTTCTTACTTTTTGATACGAGGCCAGCTGATATTGGATATAAAGACAAATAGGCCCTGTGAATTAGGTTGTGTTGTCAAGTAATTCTAATAAATAATACCTGAAACAGTTTTCTCTGTCACCAAGTTTGAGCTCTTCAACAAGGTGGTTGTATTCTTCAATTTAATCTCTTTTATGGTACGTTTTGCGAATACAAAATCTTGGTTTGACACAGACCACTAGAATAATGCCATCTTTTACTGCATCCACAAAGAAGTATGAGTAAAACACACTCTTCATCTAATTCATCCATCCTGCTCTGTAACTCTGTAGAAAAGAATCCATCCTGCTCTGTAACTCTGTAGAAAAGAATCCAAACTGATCTGTAACTCTGTAGAAAAGAGTGCTAATATATATTAATGCTTTAAATGGAAACATTAGCATGTAAATGTTGAATTTGATTAATCAGAGGTTAGAAAAATTAACTCTTAGAAATTAATGTAAAGTAATGCCCAAGTTGAATCATAGCTTTATGATTTTAGAGGTCAAAAGTGTCCTTTTTCTGGAATATCACACCCATACATAACCCTGTCATGTGTAATTATCTGGAATATCACACCCATACATACCCCTGTCATGTGTAATTATATATATATGTATATTGGAAAGATTTATCACAAAACATTTCAAATATGAAAACACAGGACATTTAGAGATTTGCAAATTAACAGATTTGCAAAATGTCACTATTTTAATTACTTTCAAACTGTAAATCTTAATAAACAATAATAAAGGTTTAAAATAAGTAAAGAAAATACAAAAATGTTAAAAAGTTTAAAAAAAGAAAGAAAAAAGTGAAGAAACTAACCTTACCATTCTAATAAAACAATATCCAACTTATTAAATAAACTTTGCATCAAGATTTCTACAAACATGAAACTACAAAAAAAATTGCTTTGATTGTTGTAATGCTAAGCTTCAAAATGTTTTAATGAAAATAGTTCACATTCCAGGCAATCACAGAACCATTCAATTAAAACAATTTAAACTTAATTACTTTCAACATACAACCCATCCTATCAGAAGCACATACAAAATATGAAGTAAACTTTGTAGAGAAAATCTGGAAATGTTTAAATATAAAAATAAGCATAATATAAAAAATATAACACATACAAGCAATAAACACGACTCCTGATTGCTTGTTTATAGTCTTTGTAAAAAATGTATGCTCTACAGTTAACACTAAAAATAATATTTGTGGAATAATACCATTTGTTATCTGGGGATACACCAGATCAATGTTATTTAATCTTCCCATAGCTATATTCCCTTGCTACTTCATAATTCTATTAATCTTTCTAATAAATTTCAATTTTTTTTTTTTAATTCTCAGAGCACTAATAAGATTAACCACACTCTTTTTAACTCTTTTTAAAATATAATGCATCATTATGTATAAACTTTCAGGGTGTATATTTATTATATTAATATATTTTTTAACTTCCTTGGTAGATTTCAATAACTCTCGCTTTCCTATAAACAGATAAAATAGAAATGTTTATCTATTTTCAAGGTTATAATTGTTGTATTATTAATATATTTAAATGTAAAAGACGGTTATGTTTCATAACTGTTTGAAATTCCTGAGGTTTATGTTTTATCATATTTCTTTTACATCATACAGTTGTATTATAGGATTATCATTGATTCAGCAATGTGTATCATACTATCAAATATTCTCTTAATAATCATCATAAACTAGAAGTTATTTTAGAAACACCATCATTAAAAATGATTACTGTGGAGGAGAGTATTTCAATGTTGATGGTTTTTATTCTACTGATATTGTCTTTCCTCCATAGAAACCTTTCCAAATTATGTCAAGGTATGAAGAGATCTAATAACTGTTACTTGCTTTAATTAACTAAATTAAATTAAATTAAATTAAAAAGGTTGTTTCCTGACAAGCTGATAATCTTATGACGAATGCCTGAAAAACCACCTGCCTATTATAAATTTCCTAATAGCAACCTTTATACCTCCTGTCTATTGTAAGTTTCTTATGGCAACCCTTATAATCTATGAAAGATCAGGGGGACTTATCAACTTGAATAGACTGCAATTTCCTTTTATTTCCAATTAGTAACACCCTTAAAAAAAGTAAAACAGCAAAGAAACTAATGTAGATTAGAATAATTTCCAGGGGGACAGCAGACATTATACATAGGATTAATTATCATGTGGATTTATAAGCTTGCAGATGCTGCAACCATGACCTAAACAGTTGTCACGTTTTTTAGTTTCCATTCCATAGTGATCGTATCTTATAAGAATTTAGAAGATTTATAATTTACAATAAAATCCAATCAAAATGAATAATTATAATAAATGAGAATAAAAATGCATTGAAATAAATATATATAAAAAAATAAAATAATTATACACACAACTACTTACTTAAGAGAATTTCCTGTTTGTTTTGTCTTCACAGAAATGCTCTCTGCATTGAAGAGAAAATTTAATAACAAACACACAAATACTCTCCTTCCAGGTGGTGATAATTAGTACTTATTTCAAGCCTAATAATAATTTAGTTTCATGTTTATATAATTGTTGGTTTGTTTGACTGGAACTATAAACAACAACCATCCTGGAAATAACTTACTGGATGTTTGTGTTTTAGGGCCCATTTGTGTTTTCCCCCTTTCCTGTTAAAGAACATAAGAGAAAGAGGTGCTGACAGGAACTTCATAGCATTACGCATGTCCATGTCTTATTTTCAAAATGTTTTCTTACTTCATTTACCTGTATGTTTCAAGATGTCATAAATCGCCACCAATGTCATGTCATGTCATGTCTCTCTCCTTTTCCTTGTCCAACCATGTCAAACAACCTTCAGTAATTAAGAACGTAATGTCATTGGCAAGCCAAAAATATTTTGCCTCCTTCTACACCACCTGTGGATAATTAAATAAATAAATAAATTTGGCATATTTTCTATAGACATAACAAAATGTAGAAA
>JANTOQ010177924.1:0-14501 GCA_027564595.1 Bythotiara depressa | reverse complement strand
AATCTTTAAAGCGCTATAAAAAGCCAACTAAGAGTTTTTTCATGCTTGTTTTTATTTTCATAGTATTATAACAATGATTAGTATCGATTTTTATAAAATTTCCAAAACAATTTCCAGAACTTTAATTCCCCTTTAAAATTAAATAAAAACTAGGTATCTTATTCTTGTGACACAAAAGAAACTTTCTTTTTCTAAAGGTGGACTTCCACAAAACTTTTCTTGTAGCACAGGTACATAATTTTTCTTTCACATAACATTTTGGGAATCTTTCCATGCATTACACACATATATATATATACAATGTCTTTTAAAAATCAACTTGATATAACGTCTTTTAAAAATCAACTTGATTATCGTTTAAAATGAATCAACATCCCTTGCCAAGCATTGTTTACAGGTAATTTGATTGCAATCATAATGCAAAATGTTTCGAGAATATTAAAATTATACCAATCGTTTGGTATAAATCTCAAGCTCTAAAATGTTATTTCAACAAGTGACATAATATTTTAGCCTGCTGAAGGGACCCACCTTCCACAGCAAATTTTTCTTTTAAAGAAAAAGTATGTACCTGCTACAAGAAAGGTTTGTTAGTGGAAGCCCACCTTAAGAATTTTGTTATGTCTCAGGTTTCCTTTGGGTGCTTATTTTGAAAAGAATCGTTTCTTCATTATAATTTTTTTTACACAGCACTTTTTACAGGTGACTGATTTTTCCTTCCCTCAAATTAGAAGATGATACAAAACTGGTTTCCACACACTTAGTATAACTTTTTACTATCTGTAGAAATATTATTGGTTGCTTCCACTAACTCTTCCGCTATATTTTCCTAGAAGCCTTGTAGAAGTTTTTATAATGCATGTTAAAATGTTTTAAAAAATGAACACGGAAAGTTAGTTATAAAAATGTGTTTGTTTCTACAGAATAAATGTTATTTTTAATCAAAGTTGGGGCTGGCTGTCACTTACTCATAATTCAATTTAAAAAATTATATATAAACTCATTTTGATGGTTAAATCTTCTTAATTTAGCTAAAATATTTATGCAGTAAATGTTTAAAAAAACAGAAAAAATATTTCATGTTACAAGCAAATAAAAACCAGGTCTAAAGGTTTATAAGAAACTGACCTGTTGCACACATTGTCTGTTTGATTTACCTGTTGGGAATCTCAGTGGTCCAGAAACATTCACAAATTCAAGGGGTAAAAAATAAAAATAATATTTTAGTTTAAATGTTTGTTCCTAGTGTATACAATGATACTAACCTCCTGAATTATTTAGCACTTGTATGAGTTGGGAAGTGTTGAGTTTTAAATGTTTACAAGCATAATATGAAAGGAACTTTATAAGGGATGTGCGGAATGAATGAATCACCTAATCTATTAAAATGGTAGACATTTGATGTGAAAGTAATTAGATGACATGACGAATGTTTTATTCCAGAAATGTGCCAGAAGAAAAGATGTATTCTTTTCCTAAGAATTTAAAGCTCAATTACACAAGCAGGAACATATTTTGACCAGACAATGCCTGGATAAAACTTCTTTAAAATGTTTGTTTGACTGGTTTATTTTGACCAGACATTTCCAATTTTTCTGGCTGTTATTTCGTGCCCTGCACTAGTTTACACATTAATGCCATGTTAAACACAGTTCTGTGCCTGCATATCCTCCAAATAATTGTTTCAGACTAGGTGCCAAATGACCCACAAGTTATGAGACAGTGTCCAAATATGTAAACAGACTAGAACATAAACTTTTTCTATTTAGTATCGTTATGTACTTTGGTATGAAAGACATAGTAATTTCACAGTCAGTGAAATAGTAGTTTTTTTAGGTTTTTCACAAAAACTCACAGGCATTTTTTACCCCACCAGGTTTCCCATCAACACATACTGTGTCACACTCATTTTATGGGCACCTTATGGAAAATGTGCTAAGCATGCAAGGGGCCAAAATGTCCAACAGCCTCATGTTTTGTTGAGGATTGTGGCTTGTTTTGTGGGATACATTTGTATGCTTTGAAAAATATCCTTCTTACTTTAGGAAATATTTTGGAGAAAAAATTGGCCTATATTTTACATGGCTTGGTGAGTTTAATGTTTACTTTTTGTTTATAGAGTGAACTTGTGAACCTGTGTTTTAATAGTTGTGTATGTGCAATGATTGGGCAATAATTATTTGGTTCTTCTAAAAATGTATGTAATAAGTTTGAATGTTCATTTATGCCCAAGGCTTCATTATTTTAAACTGTATTTAGGTTTTTATACTGGAATGTTGATACCTGCTGCACTTATGGGATTCACTGTAATCATATATGGCTTAGCTACCATGAATACATACGAACCTATGTAAGTACAGGTTTGTCTGATATCACCACATCTTTGATATTCAATAATATGAAATTTATTGATTTAATTGTCCATTTAAAAACACCAACACACCCTTGTTATGTAAGATATGTTTGATATAAATACAATCCTCATTAATTAGATAAAATATTATTATGGCTTTATATTTAACTTTATATTAACTAAAAAATAAATTTAAATAATTTCTCTATATGAATGGAAGCTTATAGATCCTCATTTGAAGTATGAAACAATATATGTATTTGAGGTTAACAGCGACTGACTAGCTCATTTGGATTTTTTCCAGTGCATATATTATAATGTTTAACCACCAATCAGTAATCAATGTAAAAATGAAAGTCATAATGGTAGCAGGACATTTGGTGAAAAAAGCAAAACATGGACACAACTAGTTGTATATTTTATTTCACAAGAAATGATTACTTCTAAATAAATTCTGAATATGTTATAAAATATGACTGACAAAATGTGGAACATCGTGTAAAACTTTGTATTCAAATCGTCACTTCTAAGGTGCATATTTAGAATATATAGAGATCTTTTGAAGCACATAACATTATTTTCAATCACTGCTTTGCCGAGGATATTAGTACATACAAGTTAAAAACCTTTAAAACCTTTGTAATGTTATAGGACTTCCTGTAAAAAAAACCTTTTAAAACAGTAATAAGAAACATTTTTGGTATAGACAGTTAGGCTACATAAAGATGTTTCAAAATTCCAAATTATTATACTTCGGCTAACTTATATGTATGTTAAGATACGACTCCTGGAAAGTTAATGTTCCAGCATCTGTAACTGGCTTGAAAGACCTGTATTTGAGAATAGACAAAGCTGAAAAGTTTGTTTATTTGTTCCTAGGAGTAGCATTAAAGTCATATTCTCTGTTTGTTCTTTTCCTCCATCCATGTTTCCAAAATTAGCTTGTTATTTTCATCAAAACATACATTTTGAAACATAATTACATACCTCTTTTATAAGCTCATGCACCTAAGCTGAAATTTTAATTTTCGATTTTTGAAAGTGGGCCAATTCCGTTGTCATTTCTTTCCTTATTTTGATTTATTATCGACCATTACAATTTGAATTTTCTGAATTCAATGTGGCTCATAACAAATATAAACATATGACTCCTAAAATTGGAGAAAGTTTGTACAATGTGAAAGAGCAACTAACAACATGGTGATAAATGTTGCAAAAGTTAAACGATAGTTGGGTATGTACCTACCATCTTGTACAAAATATTTGGAATGTGGAGTACAGGTCAACAGTGTATGTTTATGTAAAATATAGCATTGTAAAATATATACATGCTTTTTCTACATCCTGAAAATCACGCCAGAATATAGGCAGATATATATCTGGATACAAGCGCAGGGGAAAGTGAAAAAAGCAGATGATGTTTGTTTATCAAGAATTATTCACTTTGTGCTGCACGGTTTAAATTTTTTGTTTCATAAATTTTAAGGCTAATATTGCATTGACCTTATTTGGATATTTATTTTGCAAAAGCTAGTCACTCACTGTTGACCAATACACATAAGTATTGTTTTAAGCTTTAAGAGTATTTATAAGATTCTGATATGAGCTTGTCAATGCAGCTATAATTCTGGTATTACACTTATTACTCATATTTGCTGTCTCTGTGTTTGCTCTGCTGGGTTTTTCTATGAATAATTAAATTCTTAATACGTGTGCTACTCATTCTAATCTGTCCGATTTTGAGGCAAGCACTATATATCACCTTTTTTTCTTCTTGACACATTTGGCTGTTTGAAAATTCCGAAACAGGTAAAAACACAGAGTTAAATCCAGGTTGAAGGTACTTAGTGAAGATCCGTAAATCTTGAATGCAGAAATAGGTGTGGAGTTTTAAAACACTGTGCACACCAGGCGTCACTATTTTCTGTACAGTTTGTTACTGGCCATGTGCTTTTGTTTGAAATCATAAATCATTAAATTATAAATCATTACTTGGATGTGTGGTGGTGAAACCAAGGTCTTTATATGTTCTATGATATCACCAATTTCATCAGGATTAAAAACAACTCATTGTTAATGCTACAGATGCTGTTATCATTCCTGGCTTCTTCATAAGACTAGATTCAACTTGTACACAACTTGGGCATGTCATTCCTTCAATCTACAATGCAATAATTGTGTTTGTTTGTTTGTTTGAATAAAAATACTTTTACAAGCAACAAGCTTCCAGAGTAACTACCACTCAATGATCTGGGGTTGATACAGGATACTGTCCTCCAGAATAATTTTTAGACAATTTTGTAATTTGGGCACCCAAATTAAATAGAATTGCCTTTTTTGTTGGTAGTTTTATCAAAGATTGCTTATATTTTATAAATCTGTAATATAATCCTGTCATATAATTTCATACTCAAACTGGTTGTCTACTAAGGAAATCATGTGCAAAATGTATAGAAGTAATAATATCCAACCTTATGGAAGTAATAATATCCAACCAGAAATTGTTTTAATTACTATTACTATTATTGTGAAGGCAAACACCTGTGTACATGTGTATATGTTAATAAACTATTCGCCTTTGGTAAATGTTTCATGCATCAGAAGTTTATTTATGAGCTCCTGCTAAAACAATAAACATCCCTCAAATTCATAAAATTGACTTCATTTTGATACAATTGGGAGATTAAACACACCTTTTCCTGAATGTATTAACTTGCACAAAAATTGTTGGCCAAATTTTTAAAACAACATGGAGTTATATTGTGATATTCACTATTGATAAATTTTGTTAACTTATACATACTAAGTGCAAAAGCAATAAAGAATGGCTTTAAAAAAACATACACCTAAAGAAGCAGTTGCTTTTAAGTGTTAACACTGAATGAAAAGAATAGCTAGCTAGCCTCCTTGATTTGTTATTTTTTAAACTTTGTCACTAGCTTTGTCACTAGCTTTTGTAAATAACTCTGTCATTTATTAAAATTTATAGTTGTTTATTCAATGTTTGTTATGCCAATTATTTTATGTAAAAAACAATCAAATTTGTGTTATTTCTAGCCTTTCTCGTCCATCTCGTTTGAATTTTGGTGGAAATTTTATATTTTGATTTCAATTTTGTCTATTTTACAGAATGTTTTTGAACTTAGAAAGAGGTGCATTTAAACTTTTGTGTTCTGCATAGTCATAGATAATTAATTAAGTAAGTAAATGGTACCTACAGGAATTTCACTGTAAATTAACACATTCTGCCATTTTGAATAATTGCGCAGACTGGGAAAAAAATTCTCCCAACCTGTTGTCATTGTTTTCATTATTAAAATCAAACATGATTTACTGAATAATTGTAAATAATTATATATTTACTGAATGATTGTAAATAATTATATATTTTCTTTCTTTAAATAACATTTTTTTAAATTACCGGTTGAGTGGTGCTACTGTCAATACCCATTGTGCCACCCCTTTAAGAATTTGAAATAATTTCATAATATATTTGAACTTCTTAATAACCAGCCTCTGCATGATCCTATCAACAGAAAAGTGTACTTCTCTATTTTCTCTTTAGAAAAGATCTATGCGAAAACAAGTTAAACTTCCCAATGTGTCCAAAGTGCGACAAAAAATGTGATTATTCATCTCTGAGTGACAGTTGCATCTATGCCAAGGTAATGATCCACTTCATGTTGTTTCTATTTTTGTTTAATTAATCAGTTTAATTGCAATTACTATTTACTGGTTACGATATGAAATGGACTACTCACGTTATGGTTTACTTGTGTTTATATAATTTCAGATTTCAGCAAATGCATTCATTGTTGTATTTCATTGTTGTATTCTAAAACTGTAAAACATTCAGAGAAAATGTTTTAATATAAATTTGATGTGAATAATCTGTATGTCATGTTTGTTGTGAGTACCAGAAGAGTTATTCAGTATGTGAAAATGCTCCTGTATTGCAGCCCTGCATTTCTTTTGTAAGGCTCTCAAACCTTAGGAGAAAAAAATTAGAAAACAAATTTAAAAAGAACAACAAGGTATCTCTTCATTTAGAGATGGAATAAATATATTATGTTATTAAGTGGCATATTACTTGCTTATAACTAGTTATGTCCAGTTACAACTTGAGCATAATATAAATGATTATAGAGGAAAACTTTGATATTTTAAGGACCATATTATCTTTTTAGATAACATCTCTAGTAGTCATGAATTTTGATGCCAGTTATGAAATTGAATCAGATTCAAACCTGCCAAACACAGTATCATAGCAAGTCCCCAACCCAGTATTGTTTTCTGCCCCTAAGAAATGTTAGTAAATGTTATTATATCAGCTCTAGTTGTTTTTGTTTTTTCCAGGTTACTTATGTACTTGATAATCCTTTCACGATTGTGTTTGCAGTATTCATGTCTTTCTGGGGTAAGAGAGTTATTATTTTAAGTATTTCTTAGTGTAAATAAGTTCACATTATTTATCATTATTATTTTACTTATAATTTCTGACATCATTTTCATACAAATATTTAGTCCTTTTGATTGGTGTCTTGTTTGTTTTGTTCCAGCCACCTGCTTTCTTGAATTTTGGAAACGAAAGCAAGCGGAAACACAGTATGATTGGGATTTGATGGGATTTGAAGATGAAGAGGTAAACAACACTGTCCTGTTTTGTTACTGCGTTTATTATAGCTCATATGCACTGCTTGCACAGTGTGTGTGTGTGTGTGTGTGTGTGTGGGGGGGGGGGGGTCTTAGATATAAGAGGGCTTATATATAGCATGAATTTTCAGAAACAAAGAAAGACACAAGAATCAAGAATACATCATGTTGTTCTATTTGGTGATTTCGCTATATTATTTTTGACACTTTCTTGTTTTCACCTTTTCGTTAATCTAGGTGATTGACTACTTGTTTCTGTCAATGGCATCATTTTATTTCTGTATAAAAAATAGATTATATGCCTTTTTTCATGCAGCATTTACTTCACTAACTATCTCATTGGTCATAACTTCTCTGTAACAAGTCTCGTCTCAGATCTTTATCATTACCATAGAGTTACTGTTTAATTAGGACCATACAATCTTATTTACAACTTATTAGCTCTACTTAACTTGTTGTTAATCATAGAAAGCACAGTGTAAATTGTTGTTAAAAAATGTTGCATAAATTTCAATAAGGCACATTTTCTACAATCCTGGACAAATTATGGCAACGGGCACTTAAATTATAAAAAGTGAGTGTACCATAAGTGATGAAAAAGAGAGGGTCAAGTGATTTGCTAAATAGAATTTTCAGTTTATTCAATGACTTATAACATGTGGATCTTAGCTTCTCTGGTACTGGAGTCGCCATGCTGGGTGCCTCAAAATTGAGCAATATGGGGACTTGGTGATATCTTTAGATGCACACACCAGAAAATAAATCTTCTTATTTTGACATTTTAAGGAAAATAGGCCAAGCATGAAAAGGGCCTAGAAGTGTCAAAATTGCCTAAACATTTGTTTATATAATTGTATGTTTTGGATATATTTTTCCAGTCATTGCATAGACATACTGTTACATATACTTACAGACAATAAGCGATTTGTGGTACTATCTAACATCAGTACTTGTGTAATTCAATTTTATCAAATTATTATCCATGCAAACATGCAATTCTCAAACCTTTTTTAAGTAATCAAATGTAGCAATGAGCACAACAGATGCCATTGTAACCTCCAACCCCTGTTTTGTTGTTTTATGCTGTCTTATTGTTTATGTTGCTTCCATACAAAAACTATTTTCTTTTAGGAGCAACCCCGTCCTGAATTTGAGGCAGCTGTACAGACATTGCGTTTGAATCCAATTACTCAAGTAAGCTTTTGAAATGTGTCAAAATTTATGACTTGTTGACATATACTACACAGAGTTACAGTTGCTGCATACCTATCAGTAAACACCAAGCATCTTAAATAAGGAAAATTTGGACCATAATTCAGAAATTCTCAAAATACATGTGAAAATAAAGCTATTTTTTTTTTTGCATTTTTTCAATACTCAGTTTTTATGCCTAGTGATCATGAAATAGAGTGAACCACATGGAAACTATTTTGGTTACTGAAAGATGATTGGAAAGTGTTAAGGGTTTTATGAAACAAATATATTAAAATATTACTTAATTAGAATGATAATAATAATAATCGAACAAAGCTTTAGTGCACTAGATATCCTAAAATGTCCTATGGAGAATAATTTTTGAAAGACAACTTCAATCTGAATGACATAATACTAACTTCTACTTTGTTTGTTTTCAGTTGGAAGAACCATTTATCCCCAATAAAAAAGTTTGTCCAAGATACACATTGGCCTTCAATTGTATTATACTTATGGTAAGTGATATCATAACATTTTCTTCACTTAATGAGTTTTTCATACACAGGCCATAACTTAGTCCAAAAGGGTGATCTGATCTTTTTTCTGATTCTATATTATCTGTTGACATGGTTTCTATAAACTATCACTACTAAATGTAAAAACACCCACATTGAATGTCATCTAAATTATAGAAAAATGTAAAGAAAACTATTTCCTAAAATGTGTCATGACATGAAAACAATTACTTTGAATGCTAGCATTCAATATTCAATATTCAATATTCCAGCATATTGTTGGTCTCGTATTTACAATGTATCATGTTAAATTGTTGAAATACCGACAGTTTTTGAAATACCAACAATCCACAAAAAGTTTGTTTTGATTTTTAAAAAACTCAATGTTTGATTACGTTTGATTACTTTTTTATACATGAAAAAAGGGTTCTTGATATTTAAAATTAATTTTAAATTAATTATTTATTAATAAATTATTAAAAACAATTAAAATTTAAAATCAATTAAACCGAAAATACAAGCTGACAAGCTACTGAATACAAGCCGACAAGCCACTTTCGATAAAGTGAAGTAATTAATGTGGGTCTCAGGAAATCAAAATCGAAATTCTTTTTTCAATTTCTCAAGATAGGCACTGCCATAGTGTGTGAAACTTGGCACTCATTTACCACTTTATATACTACTAAATAAATAAATAAGGGCCAACTTTGAAACTTGAGGGATAGCACCTTTAAAGTAATTAAAATGTTAATAATGACATCATTGCTAATTGGCAGGTAGATGTTGATACCCACATCAGACAAACACTGTGTACTGGTAGTGTTTATAGCAGCGATATTGTGAGAACTTAAGCATGGAAACTCATATCTCTGGAAGATTATACAATGTGTTGTTGATGCTTTTTCTGTTTGTGATTGTTTGGATTGTTTCTTTTCTTTTCTATACTATCAAGTTCTTGTGTTCCTAATAAATTCTATGGTCATGTTTCCAGCTTTGTTTTATGATTTCATTTTTCTATGCATCTCTTTTGGTGACAGTGCATTGGTATCCTTTGGACCTTTGTAGCATTGATCAAGTGACATTTTGGATTCAACAATGTATACTGCTTCACAGTCATGATATCTGATTTGATAAATTATGTTGTTTTGTTTTCTGGGTTGAATATTGTCTTTTGGATGTTGTAAAATATTTCTGATTGTGTGGGTGTAAACAGTGAAACATATTTTGTGTTGTTTGAAAATTCAATGCAACATTTCACAATCATTAGATTTCAAGACATTTTGATACATTCATTCTCTTTGCATTGGTCATTGCCAGCACTACTACTATCAATACTTTGTATATGTGAACTGCAAAAACTATGAAGATAAACAAACCACGTGCCAGTTTTCAGTATAAGACAGTAATGCAGCATTGTAAATTCATCCAGCCTTGTATTTGACTCTTCTGTGTCATTTAGAGCCTAAATATATTTCGATGTAATTGAATATTCTTTGTAGATGAAATGTTTTATGAGTAAGCTTTACACGACGAAGTAAAGTTAAGACTAATTTTCCTTTAGGTAGCTCTTGTTATAGTGGCAATATTATCAGTGGTTATATACCGAATAGCTGTTTATGCTGCTATATCTGCAGCAGCATCTTCATTAGACATGGGTTGGATTAGTATAATCGCTTCAGCAACAGCAGCTATTATCAATTTAATTGCTATTATGATACTTAACAAGGTAATGTGAATAAGTATATTTAGGAATATTTATGTTTATATGTTTCAGAAGGTAACGGTAAAGGCAATGCAGTTCATTTTTCTTCCATCGTGATAATGTGGGATTACACGCAGGTTACCATACAATGGTATTGGCAACCAGAAGAGAGTTATTTTTCTAAGACAGCTAGTAAATCAGCCATGCATAAAATCGAATCATAATCTTCAAACTTACTCTTCAATACCAGAGAAGTAACTGGCTAGGTTAACATTTATAAACTAAATACTAAATCCATTAAACTTTCTCCTATCAAGCTCCTAAGCGATCCTAAGAAGCTCAAATAATTAAGCACCTCACCATTGTTGGTGCAATATAATTTTACAATAGCTCTATTCCAAAATAAACAAAGTCATCTACCACCTTGAGTTAACATGCTAAGTAATGGCACCATTTTTAATAATGCAAGGTAAGGTACCTTTTTTAATATTGCAACTTATTTTTTAGTGAAATGCAGAACAACTAAGAGCATTTATTCTTTTGTGCTTTAAAACAACACTAGAACCATTATGCTAATAATATGCAAAGTTTATTTTCATGGCAGACACAATAATTCAAAAAATGTGTAGTGAATCAACTCCCACCCTTAGTCATGGGGTAAAGAAAATACCCATGGTGTCAAAACAGAAGAGGAAGACGCATAATGATTGATGGTACAGTCGAGGCAGAAGTACAAAAGTCAGCAGAAGCATTGGGATCAATTTATATATGTTACCACAAATTCATAGCACCTGATTTATTGGCCACAGATAACAAGTATATCAAAAGTTGTTGCACGTGTTGCCAGGATTGTTTACTGGCTACAAAAACTCTCTTACTCGTGCACAAATGCTGCCAAACCACAGAAATGTGAAAGACAAAAATAGGTGATCTAGTTGTTGAAAAATGCTCAGGAAATTCTAAACATTTGTGCCACCACAGGCATTCTTGAAAATTCTGTACCAGCTTCCATAACTTTTGAAGGGAATGATCTAATACTGCATGATATTATTGTGACACGCATTGACCCAAATTGGCCTACAAGAACTTGTAGATTATGACATCAAACGTACAATATATTACTTTTAAAAAAGATGATAGCAGCATTTCTTTCTCATTTACATTTTGTAGTAAAGGCTGGCCACAAATAAAAGAAAACAATGTCACCATGAATATATTGAAATAAACCTCAATTATCGAAGAAAATCATTTAAATGAAAACGTTTTATCAAGATGTTTTTCTTGTTTTCCAGTAAGTTGTTAATCCATTTATATATATTCTGGAAGATCATTTTAGCCTTGAAAACTACAACACTCATTACCGTCAATTAAATGGATTGACCCAAAATGTTGGGATTCTTCCATTGATTATGGTCAAAAGAAAATTAACAACTTATACAATATATAACCATATATAATTCAAAGTACCCTTTTGATTTTTACTGAAATTGGAAAAGAATGAAAATGTGTTAAACTTTCATGTCACCGTGGATGTCAGCAAAATATGATGACAAAATGTTATCTCTAATATTTCCATATTAGGAGTTTTGCTAATTATTTGTTTATCTTAGTCAAATTCCTTAAAATAATGGATGTTTTCATTTCTTATATTAATTTTGAACAATCAAGTGATGTGGCACACAACCATAAGAGATTATGCTTATAATAATATGTAACAATCATGACTGTTCACTTATTATTTAAAAGGAGATCCTCTGAAAAGCTTTTGATATGCATACTTTGATGTATGCAACTATAATAACAAATATTGAATGTACCTAACATATTAGAGAAGTTTTGGTAATTTCTGCTGACATGAAATCAGTAGTGACAGTGAGTGAGATAGGGAATACTGGAGATTAGCTTTCTTTTAATAAATCCTCAGGTGAAGAAACTGATATACCATACATCTTCGAATAAACACTTACGCGTTAATTTATTTACATAGAGGTTTGACTAGGTGTTAATTTGAGGTACATGTTTATTCAAGATAGGTGTTTATTTCAAAATTACATTTTTAGGTAGGTATTTAGATTGAAAAGAAATAGTTCAGGCAATTACAAACAAGAAAAACAACATTTCTTGGCTTTATTTCCATTATCTTTACCAAAATAACAACTCAACAACATCAATATCAAGTGCTTTGTTGAATAGTTTTAATAACAATTAAGCTTATTCTGTAGATATTTATTCGATATAGATGTTCATTTGAGATAGGCATTTATTATAGACATATGCTAAATAAGGAATCATAGACATACATAGCATTTTTATTTTGTTCAACAAGCTTTGTTTGTTTGTTGTTTTTACAATTCTATAGAAGGGTAAAAACTTTTGCATTATCTTATTTATGTTATAACTGAAATAACAAAATACCATATTCATTGATGTGTATGAGTCAACTTAAAATGGACTTTTAAATTAAATTAAATTGAGCCATGTTAATTAAAAAAGAACCTTTTGGAGCATGTGTCCTATTATTACAGATGCTTATTTATCATAACTCTTCTTAGATGGTTTTTTACATTAAAATAAACTTTTATGTGCTTTTTTACTATAGAAGAAAAAGATCATATATTATTATTATTAAGTTCAATGAAAGATCTATAAAATGAAGTGAATGAAATGAGAATAAAAAAAATAAAAGCCTGTGGTGCTTCTGGTTGCTTTACACCAGTCCAAATGCTCCCTTTCATAATAAAATAATCAATAAAACAATACTTGTGAAAATCGTTTTTTAATTGATTGAATTCTTAATTGTGCCAAGCAACAAACTTTCATGTTAAGGTAACAATCACTCACTTTGCGTCTTAACTCTCTAATGTTGTATTTTACCATTAATTAAATTTGTGCGCCTTCTAGATGTTTATTATGATGTTGCTGATTGATTATATTAACAAAATATGGCAATCACGAGATCTTTCTTTTTGTTTTTAAAACAGGTGAATTCCAAATATGGAAATAATTCACATTGAAAAAAGTCATTGGTTGATATTTAAAAATGCATCACTTCGAGTAATACAATCACCACTTCGAGTATACAGAATGTTCAAATCTCTAAGAAGAAGATCACAGTGTATTGGAGGAAGCAAATAATAAAGTTTTAAATGCAACGAATGAAACCCATTATTTATACTTTTTGAGACCCTTATAAGGCAGAGAAGGAGATAAGAGTAAAGAATTGTGTGTATTCTGATGAGGTTCTGTTCTTCATGGAAAATCAAAATGTAGTGACATAGTAGATAAAAATCGGTTGTTCTGTATAAGTTTAACTACAACATTACAGACAAGTCTTGCTACTGTTGTGTAGTTATAACATTCCATCCATTTTGTTACAAGATTCGTTTCTTGGAGCTCTTTTAGATATGGAACATTTTTACACTTGTAAACTTCAACACATCCATAAATGATGACAGACATCCCAGCAAGGATTAAATATTGTTTAGATGTTTAAGACCTATAAATAGAATCAGTCTATCTTATTAAATTGGAAATACAGACCTTAAAGTCCCAAATTGATTATTATTACTAGCTCAAAAAAGTGCTCCTAGGAGTATCTGACAAGTTGGTTTTATCAAACCCCAGTGAAATTTTCCGAAAGACAACATGATCACACACTGATTATATTACTATTTCTGAAAAAGGATAGTTTCACTTAATGACATTGTTTGGATATGATGAACCTAATCTTGCTGTATAAACCAACCCCTACAATTACCATTTTAGTTTTTAAGCAGATTTCGTTACAAGTAGTTTGCTAGTCAATTAAGTCCTTTAAATCATCAAAGGCATCTGGATATGACGAATTATCTATATCACTAATAAAAGATGGAACTTAAATAATTGGACCAGTTCTACTATACATGTTTATAACCCAAAGTTTGAAAGAATCGATGTTGGAAAATGTGCAAAGTTGACAACCAATATATACAGGGAGCGAATTAAGGGATCGCGAATCGCGAATCGCAATCTGTTTTTTAATAATCGCGACTGCAAAATTATCTAAAAATGCAAAATCGCAATCTGAAATATCAACACTTCTAGT
>JANTOQ010177702.1:0-14510 GCA_027564595.1 Bythotiara depressa | reverse complement strand
TAACGGACCCTATAATACCTCGATACACCTTAGAAACCACACTAACGGACCCTATAATACCTCGATACACCTTAGAACCCACACTAACGGACCCTATAATACCTCGATACACCTTAGAAACCACACTAACGGACCCTATAATACCTCGATACACCTTAGAAACCACACTAACGGACCCTATAATACCTCGATACACCTTAGAAACCAAACTAACGGACCCTATAATACCTCGATACACCCCTGCCTATTATAAATTACCTTATAATTTTATGAAAGATCAGGGGGACTTATCCACTTTTACCAACTTTATTAACACCCCTGGGAAATGTAAAACAGTAAGAAAATGAATATAGATTTGAATAATTTCCGGGGGACACCAGACACTATAGGGTTAAGAGCAAACCTCTATAAAACCATCTTTATAGCATAAAACCCAGAAACCACGCGGTATAGGGTTAAGAGCAAGCTTCTATAAAACCATCTTTATAGCATAAATACTAGAAACCAAGCGGTATGAAGTTTTTTTGGCCTACAAAGTGACCATTATATACAAGTGTCATTTTACCAAACTTACATGTCACTGCACCCGTTCTTACAATGAAGAAGAAGATGAAGAAGAACAGCACCATTCTCCCTCTTCTACACCAGTACGATATTTCGAAGTTCTTTCATTAATGTATTATATTATCGAGTAAACATCAAACTGCTCTTTATTTCTATACGTTCATATTTTATCTCGTGCATAAAACTCTTCTTTAGATTTAGTTTCTGTTATGCGCTCTCCCGTAGGTGTTATTATTGAATGCTTGTAGTCACTGTTCTTAATAAGGAAACGGTAAGAAGGAGGGTGGTTTTAATAATAATTTAAGAATCTGTAAATAAACACTCGACGATGAAAAATACTTTGTGTAAACACCGTCTATAGACAATTTACCACGAGTGAGTGACGAATACAGCGTTATAACTCATGATGTTGCCAGAACTTTTTATATGTTTATTCTCTGTATAGCAATGATATCATATGTCGTTAGTTACGAAAGCAGCCAACGGAGGTGTTCTAAGAAATAGGTGTTCTAGAGGGGTATCCTTCCTGGCAAATGGAGGTGTTCTAAACGAAATACTCAATTTGATGTTCCTAGCAAATTGAGCTGCTCTAAGAAATTATTTTGCTTCTCCTGGCAAAATGAGGTGTTCTAGGAAGAAATAATTTTGTTCCTGGCAAATTGAGCTGTTTTAAGAAAAATAATTTTGGGGGTTACCTGGCAAAAAGAGGTGTTCTAGGAGGAAATAATTTTGTTCCTGGAAAATAGAGCTGTTCTATGAAAAAATAATTTTTGCGCATGAAAAAATGTTTTAGTTCCTGGCAGATTGAGGTGTTCTAAGGAAAAAGGCAGTTGTTCCTGGCAAATTTAGGTGTTCTAGGATAATAAAAATGTCTTCCTGGAAAAATGAGGTGTTCTAGAAGACTTCAGAAACTTTATAAAATTCTACTAAAAACGTCCTTTCTGGCATTTCAGAACACCTGTTTTCCTAGAACACCTCCGTTGGCTGCTTCTGTAGTTATAACAATTTGTTGACTGTGTTTCTCACGGTTTCTTCTGAAATAAAGCAGTAGGCGTATGTTCGTGATATATCTAGCATAAACTCACGTTACAGCGCAAACTATCATTATCGGTTTATCAAGTGTTTTGGTAAGGCAAGCATGCGCTTGGTTACTAGCAGATTATATTTTGTTTCTGGCCAGCAATACTGCCTTCTTACCTTCTTTTTCATTACTAATAAAAATGTAGCAAAATTTTATGTTGATTTTGGAGGGTTATAATTGTTACGCTTGGTTTGATCGGAAAAAACTTCGAAGTTTCATGATGTCATTTAGCTACATTGTTAGATTGGGGGATACGTAACATTTCATAGGAAATCACATCTACTGCTTTCGTACTTTACTGTTAGTTTTCTCTAAATATTTCCACCAGCTTATTTAGAAAATGAGAGGTAAATACAATCTTCAAGATGCTATTAACTTTGTTACTGGTATTTACTCTGAACTGTCCAACTAATTAAAGAAACTGTCCAACTAATTAAAGAATTAAATGTCTTGATTCAAGCCCTGAAATAACACGTGACTGGTGTGGAAATGAACCATAAGCGCATAATGTAGACTGGAGTCGGTTTCTTATCGGAATATTCGGGCAATCGGAACTTACGGAAAAATTCTTAGCGCGGCTCACCCCTGGAGAAACCTCGCACTCCCCAGATACAACGGCCCGATTGCACGAAGACTAATCTAGTCTACGCATAATGTTGTCGAGAAGTCAGTGAAGGATGCTGTGGCCGACCATAGTAACGAAACTGATGATGAAGATGATTTTATATTGATATAGCTTCACACAGAAAATTGTTAAAATGTGTAAAACGCACCTATCGTGTAAAACGCCTAAATGAATATGAAAATACGTTCAGCAATCCTCCAATTACACCGCGCGTCCACATTACAATATTTTGGTTTATTTTTAACTGAACATACTGTCAATCTGATGGTTGAAAACACTGTTTGTACAGTGTACAAAAAAGAGGAAAATCTGTAAATACTGATTCATCAGAAATAAGGACATTTATTGGAGTGAATTCATTGATGGCCATTGTTTTTTATCTCCTTCGTCACGACTGTTACTTGTCCAGAGAACTTCGTTATGCAGCAATAGCTGACGTAATATCATTGTAGAAATACGAGCAGTTAAGGAGTGGACAACAATAAATATGACAAAATTGTAAATGGCAAACTTTTCAAAATACGACCTCTTATTGATGTAGAAATGGATGCATCAAAATTGAGCCAGAAGTATATCATGCAATCAACAACAAATAATCCCTTAAACTAACCGAAGTAAGATACGTCAGTACAAACCTAAAAAGTCTCCACAACCATCAAAATTTCGATAGTGCTGGTGCATCTGATTTCATGTACGAGTTTTCCCTTTATGCTGGCAAAGAGGGATTAGTTTAAATCATTGATGCTTTTATACTACCTGAATAAGAAAAGATATCCATATTGTTGGTGTAGTCTACCGTTTACAAGATTGCCCGCTTATGTCCTATAAATAAAGATCTAGAGAAATCAGGGAGAAATCCCTTCGATTATCGATCGACGGGAACTCATGTCTGATCGTTATCAAAGTGAGTTGATAACAAAAGTTGTTCAGTTGGCATCAATTTTCATTGGCATTGAACCATAATGGGTACTTTTCAACGTTGGGAAAGATATGCAAAATTAAGCAAAGATATTCCATGACCACAGATTGTAGTTAAAAAAAGGTCATATATGACAGGGTTCTAGCATCTTATTGATATTTTCAAGATCAATGCTTGTTACCTAGACCGTCGCCACTTTGCTCAGTATGGTAGAATTGGAGAGAAACATGTCGTCTCTTTGCCAGTTTGCATGCGATTTAGCAATGCCAACAAACCAGCAATTGTTAAGAAACAGACAGGAAGACCACCAAAGTCACTAAGTAAATATTCCAAAATAATAAAACTAGACCAAGTAAAAAGGTCTATGTGTCAAACCCTTATAATGATGTGAAATATAACGAAATCGAACACTGGCCAGAAGAAGTACACCAAAGGGAGCGATGCTGGCTGATGTCCGTGTTGGAATTTAGATATGTCACTCATATATACTTCTCTACTGTCTTGAATTCTCACTTCAGATGTAAATAAATCAGTAAGATCAGTAAAAAAAGATGAAGAAGATATAAAATCTGTAAAATAGAAAAATAAGATAAAATAAAATAAATCAGTAAATATAGAGACCGTTGCGGCATTCATAGAATATATAAAGATATACAGATATAGCCTGCGAATGCCGCAACTGTCTCTATATTTATATGGTTGTATGTTTACTAGTATATTGGTCCTTTTAAAGTCTTTTTAATCGCCAGTGCTGTTGTGGCATCGTGTGAAATGAGTGTGAGAAAAAACTACCAGCAAATAGCCAGAAAAACATCCTAAGTTGTTTTACTTGTAAAAAGTAGTGTTGTTATGCTGAGTTTAAAAAGAAATGGTTTTTGTCCAAGGAAAAATATTCATTTAGATTCTTCCCTTATCCGGAAATCACGCCGTATGCAGTCATACCCAAATTTGTCCAATTTTTGATAAATTTTCGCATTTTTTAATGATATGTTGTTTTGGGAGTATTTTTAGGTAAATGAACCAAAAAAACAATTTGTGTGTGGAAATTTAATAATTTGACAGATAAAGCAACAAATTAATGAACTCTTTACACAAAGACTGATATATCGGATAGGCGAATAAATCCCCATACCGATACAACCTTGCCATCCGTTTATATGGAACCGATAGAATGTTAATCTCGTTTCGGTTACCGTTTACATAGCAATAAGAAACAATAAGAAACAAAGAAAAAGGTCATGTTATTTTACCACGTTACATAATTTGTATCGTTTATACGAGAGAAAAAGTAATAAATTCGTAACGACAAGGCGATATCCCAAATGAAGAAAGCGATATATCGGTTAATCGGGACAACTCGTTTGTCATATACTGAAGCAACTTCACTAGAGAAATCGGAATGAAACGGGATATCTCTTAAACGAGATAATTTTCCTAGCCGATATCTCAGTCTCCATATAAAGAGGCCCTAGATAGTCAGTTTACCACAGTGCAAGTTACGCGCTCGCTACAATCCCGTTTTCTCAAAATGGGATAGTGCTTAACTCGATAAAGATAAGGATAATTAATTTACATTACATGCTTTTATATGTACGAATGTTTACTCTTCAAGTTAAGTTGTTTTCAAGTCCTTTTCATCCATTTAATTCCCCAAGAGTAAGTAAAAACAATATTTATTTGAGGCTCAAATTTACCAAACTATGCTCTTTGGCGAAACTAACAAGTTTTCTATCGAATGTATCAACTCAAAACGAAATATTTATTCCTCTGAAAATCACAAGTTAACAAAATATGTTCAACATTTTTATTCCAAATCACAATTCAACGAAACTGAACATTCACTATATATATACTATATATATAAAATTTGGTTAGCCTTTTATAAATAAAGTCATTTATTATACATTAAACTGAAGCATTTTATAACACGCTTGATACTGCAACAGATTGACTACTCTCCATAACTGTCCACTTTCATCACCAATAATGGTTTTAACAGGTGATTCAATGGATGAAAACTTTTCCACTGTCTGTGAAATGTAAATTTTCTATACCACTATATGTTAACAAAAGAAGTAAAATTCGCAGTCGATTACTAGCCTTTCTCTAAGCTTCCCCTTCAATTGGATGCCTGAAGGCAACTGAACTGCTTCTAATGTACATTCTTACGTTGTGAAACTTCGTTTTCTCTTACCAGAAATTGGTAACAGACATTGAATCATGAAACAACTATAAGAGTTTGACGAAATGCTAACATGGTGCTACTTCTACTTTACGTTTTTAGCTTTATCCGAGCAGCTAGAGAAAATGTTAATGAATGTTCTTACGCAGCTTGAATCATTCCATTATTTTAATACAAAATAATTACGGGAATAGCCTGGGTTACAAAGTCCAGCAGCAACGCATGATCAGAGAGAATACATATTCTCCATGACACGAGAGAATGTATGATGCTCGTCAATTCGGAAGGAGTTGTTTTAGTTGTTTTACGAAGCCTAGAACGTAGGAAGATACAACATTAGTGTCCCATCAGCTGATCTGGTATGGATTTTATGTTCTATGTCGTCCGTTTCACCTCTTCATACTCCGGAGAACAACGTAGCCTTCTATTGAAAGAGATTGTATTTTCACTACATTTTTTGTCCTGCGTGTTTAATAATAATAATTGACTGGCAAGTGTATATTTTTCGGACTGATCTGTACCAACAGCACATTTGACCTGTGCGTTACTTATTTTGTTGTATACATGGCTATTTGCGACTAATCGTTTATTTACGCTGCAGCAGCAATAACCATGCTTCCGTTATGGATCTCTTTGAAGAAGTAGCGGATCATTATGGACTGCTATCGAGGGTAGAGTAATATCAAATAGAGGTTGAGAAAAGGTTGATGTGGTTATATACTGTCATAACGACAATAATATTAATAATAACTTTATTGTCCAATAAAATAAACCCCAAGTATGAGAAAAATCATGTTCAAGTAATTAAACCGCGAAACGAAAATTTCCTCGACATTATAACTCGACGAAATATCACCAATCGCCATGTTAAACATCCGAGATGCTAAACAGAAAAAGTGAAGCGATACCATGATAAAATAATTTTCACAACTGCTCCACCGGCCTATATCTACAACAACTCAACCGCCCCACGAATCGAATATTGAACAAACCAATCAGAGTTGACATGTGTGACTAATTTTAGAGGGAAAGTACAAAAGTAAAGAAACAACTAATCAGAATGGATATATGTGACAAATTTTAGAGGGAAAGTGCAAAAGTAGGGAAATATCCTACATAGAATGGACCAATCAGAAAGAAGCTCAGTCGAATTTGACACTCGAAGGAAACGGATAAACAAGTGAAAACAAGAAGTAAAGTTGAAAGAAAAGACTTATCGAACATTAACAAGTAAGTATGAGTTCATAGAACCTTATGGTAAGAATATAATTTGTTAATATATTTCTCCGTTATTTACTGTATGTTTGAGATTTAACATCGTATTAAAGATAAACTGAATATAAGAGTACATACTGTAGTTCTGGAACCGAGGATCATTAATTGTGTGGGGTAATTAAGAGGGCTTAAGGGCGAGCCATAAGTTAAGCCACACCCATTAAGTAGCCAATATTGTAAACTGTCAATAAGTAGAGCACTCGAAATAAAATATAATTACAACAAGAAAAACAGCCTCTCACAGTACATGTACACAGTACACAGTACATTCGTTGCATGGACCAGGTCGCGGTTCACACATAGCTGGTGGAAGAAGTGTTTAATCAAAGTATCGAACGCTTGTGGAGGGACTTGAACACAATGGAGGATGACGGTTTTCTCGACTCATTGTATAGTAATAAATAAGACAGGTACTTAATTCTTCTTAGGAATTAGAAGGATTATTTGGTTTCATCGGGATTGTACTGACTGGGGGAATGGAATGGAGTTCACACAAAGGTTCCAGAAACTACTATGTTTCCTAGACACACAGATGAACAGAAAAGTGTGATCAATCCGCTGCGACCCAGAAATACAATGGCGTTGATATATACAATAAAAGTCTTTGTTCAAAACAATAAATATATATATTTACTGGAAGCAATAGTTAATTGAAGAACTCCAACATTGCGTGATTTTATCGGTTACCTTTTCGGTATACAGATTGGGGTTTTCACAGGGAAGAAAGTAGGAAATTTCTATCATTTTCGGTATATTTTGTGTTTTATTAAAACTACAAATTCGTGGAACCCAACGTCAAATCAAAAGCACTAGATTCGTCCGCAATTCAGTCAAAATCGATAATGGTGAAAGTTAAAATCTCAACTTTCCTCTTCTGGGGAGGAAGAAGTCTGGATATACACCAGATTGCCGAGTAAACTAGAACGATCTACGTCGATTTCAGTGCGGGATTTTATTACAAGATGTCATCATTTAAGGTGTGTCAACACATAATATCAAGCAATTAATTAGTTACGTGTAATTAGCTACTTGAGAAATAAATTTTTATGGACACAAGGTCAACAAGTTTTCAATTAACAATGAAGGTTTTGACCGTGGATGTATTAGTAGCCATCCACATGACCCGATATAACATTTCTATTTGTTAACAAATTTGGAAATTTTGACCCAGACCTATTCTTTTGTTGTTGTGTTTTGTTGTGTACGATGAATTCGAATCTCCACTCAGTGTTTCATAAACATTAATGGAACTTATTGGTCAAATTTCCTCATAAAATATATTTTTTGCCGTTTCTGCGCATTCTGTCTGTTATTTTTACCAAATGTTACACATCATATTATCGTTTATAGCTCCAGTCATAACAACCTAGGCTTTGCTAGTAAAGAAATGTCTGCATTAATTGTAGATCATAGACTTGTTTTCAAAACCGGAAGCGTAATTTTCCCACTACATCTTTATATTGATATTACATTGACTTTATATTGGCATTGGTTTTGCAAAAGCTGACACATCACACTGCAATAGTATGTTTCATGCCTTTATCAAGTACTTAAGTGGAAAAGATCTTCAAAATTTGATAATTTTTCGAAAAACCTTTATGGTCTTTTTGCAAGCTAAAATCTACTATAGAATCCGACTTTGATACGCAAGAACAATATAAAAATTTCTTTCCTTGTGAAAAACTGCCATTTATTAGCCTACGTGCAAATTTGTGGCCTTTGCAACGCCCTTAACAACGAGTTGATACCGTTTTAATGACGCTTAGTGTAGTAATATATTAGTTCGTTATAATTACCCGTAACCATTCACTTAACCCTATTTCACATGGGTTTTTTGTATACCCTTATTTCACATGGGGGGGGGGGGCTTTTGAGGCCCCCCTAATTTTCTCAGGTTCTACTAGTACTATGACAAAAGCCACATGTGAAATAGGGTTAAGCCACGGTAACTGGTCAGCGGTCAAATTAATCAAAATGGTTTAATCAAAATGGTTTAGATTAATTAGCGTTCCATAAGTTAAAAGACCTTTTTCATACACAAGAATTTCTTGATTAAACTTTTTCAGATTACTTTTTCAGAATAGACTTAAGAGCTTTGGTAAATTTAGTACATTGGTACTGAACTAACCGTGCTCTCCATTCACCCAGAATAGGAATAGGACATTATGAAATCAATGAACTAGCAATGAACGGATATTGGGAGAACAAAACAAAGAGTCAAGAGTCAAGAGCTAACGGAAGGGACTTTGAGGTCAAGAGCAATGAATTAGGATTAAAATGATGTGATAACACTGCATATTAAGTTAACTTTTACGTAAAATTTGGCACAAGCTGCATTTTTTTAAACTTTAAACGTGTTTTTCTCAAAACAATGAATTCCTAAATTTGGCAAACGCTAATTCAGGTATGGTAAAACCTTATGACACGAAACTTTGCTTCTCTCCTTCATGTGGATGTTTTGAACCAAGAATATGTAGAATATTTTGAGTGGAAATTGCATAATATTAATATGTACCTTTCACGAAGAACAATTAAAAGTTACATAATATTTTTTAGGTTCAGAACATGTTAATGTATCATTCTAAAGAAACACACCAAGTTTCACGTCCCGAACCTATACTGTTCCGCAGATATATTTTCCCGGGGAATCCATTGTTCTTGGGGGTATTGTGCCTAATTAATTATGCACATAAATAATTGTTTTCGCTCTTTGCTATTTTCACCTTTCATTTAATAGTATGTAACAAATGAATATAAATATTTCCAAAAAATATTATATGTTAAGAAATTAATATTTTAAGGATCTTTCCACCTTAATAAGCCTTTGCTACTTGTTTATATGTCACACAAAATATTACAATGTTGCTTACTGTAAGAACAATATCATGTTAAACAACACTTACATGTTGATGGGAAGTGGGTAAGTCTCCCCCGTACATTCGCAGGTTTGATGGGAAGTGGGTAAATCTCCCCCGTACATTCACAGGTTTGCTTCTTTATATGATATTAGATGTTGTGACGTCAAATGTTTGGCGACCAATTCAGATACGTTTAGGTATAATATGATATTTGCACGATTGTAGATGCGACGTAAACAATTTCTATAGGCTTCTACGCTTTAGATTGAAACAAGGCGTTTGTAGTGTAACTAACACATAAAAATCATTCAAATTTACAACCTGCAATAAATCGCCAATTTTAGATACGCGTTAGCTGTAATTGCTGCAATATCTGTGGCAGCATCTGTTTAGTGATTCTTATTCCATCTGGTGTGTATATTAATAGAAAAAGGAAATAATTTTGATAACGGGCGTTTTTTCATTTGCACTTTAACTTTTGTCAATTTCCTCAAAATCTTAATATCGCACATTTGGAATTTAGCAGCCGCGATGGAGGATGGCCTAAATTTATTGTTCCGTGCTTTTTATTCCACCTGATGTCTATATTGATAGCATAAAAAATTAAATCGGATACTGTCACTAACTTGTTATATTTTCAAGGACATTTTATTGATTAATAAATCAGGGGTTGGAAATCGGGGCTAAGAAATTGCGGGGAAAAAATCGGGCAAAACTTGCTCTTGCTTGATTAATTTATGGTCAAACTGTTATAAAATTCCATAACTTCGCATAACCATAAAAGTCTTTCTAAAGAATGCCTTGAAAATTTGTACTTAGACTAATTTTAATATGAGGATTTCAATTTTTTTACTTATTTTGCCAGAAAATAAAGTTTAAATTATTGTCCTAACAAACCGAATTGTCTCCCGGATCGTCTCCCTTCCGCCTGGTCGAGGGAAATATTTTACCGCTAAAAAATAATAACGAGTTGAATTTATCAGAAATAAATAAATACAAACCTAATATTGAAACTTGATTTCAAACTCCGGGGGAGCGCGTTATCCCAACATGTATTTGAATAATCTTTGATCGTGTGGAACTGACCAATAATAAAGCAGCTCTCACTTTAAGAATTTCAATAGAAACAAAATCGAGATTCGGATTCCATAAATTCAAAATCTTTCACAACAGGAAGAAAGTTTGTTTTGGAATGGCGGCATGAACAAAACCTACACATTCCCTGAGTAGTTTCCCTTAGTTTCCGATCACGAAAACTCATATTTCCATAGACAAATCGGATTACCGCCCTATATCAATATTACCAACTCTATCAAAACTATTTGAGAAAATGTTATCCGACAACTACAAGCCATATTGAAAGTCACCAACTATATAAAAACAATAAGTTACTTCCGCAGTGGTCACTCGACAGGATCTGCCTAAACTTAGAGATGATATATTGAAAGCTATGAAATGCTTTATTCTAGTTGTTTTGGTCGATTTCTCCAAATAATCTGACACCATCTCACACGACATTATAATAAACAAGCTTCACAAATAAGGTTTTTCAAATCATTCTTAAGATGAACTCTGGATTACCTCTCAGATCGATCTTAGATTGTACAGATTGATGACAAGTCTTCTCAGCCACGTCCTGTTACGTTTGGCGAACCCCAAGGCTCCATATTTGGACCAGTACTTTTTAATTTATATGTAAACGACCAACCGGAAGTATTCTCATCAAACACGATTCAATAGGCCGATGACAATATATGAATATTGCAAGCCACGGAAGCTAACCGAAGCTGAGGATAAGTTAAATATATCTCTCAACAATCTATATAATTGGTCACAACAAAACAGCTTGTCAACAAACACTGTTAGAACTAAGTACATGATTTGTTCATCTAAACGTTTATATGACCATTCCTTGCCATCAGCCGTACATCCTACTCTAATACTTGGTAATGGTACCCTAGATTACAAGGCAAACCCTTGCCTTCTTGGACTTCACTTAGATCCTCATCTAAAACGGGATGTAGAATTAAAATAGATTATTTAAAGTAGTTATGGTAAATTATCTGTAGTTATGTTTATGGTAGTTATGGTACTTATGGTTAATTATCTGTTATTCTGCTAATTTTTGTTTACAACATTTCGATTACGGAAGAACTTGGCTGAAATATAAAATTACAACGTCTCCAGTTAGCGACGGCAAGTGTCTATAACAGATACGTTTCTCCGATTGACATTATAAATTTAAACTGGCTCCCAATTAACGAGAGGAGAGAATTCAATTTACTAAAACTTACATTCAAAGCAATACATTTGGAGAACTGGCCAGATATCAAAATCTCGTCATGAAAACCAGGTATTATTTTGAAAGAAAGTCGAACTATTATTATAGCTACATAATAATGCAAACAAAACAGAATCAATTTTAGATTACAATAGGCACATCATGGTCAAACAACGCCCTAACAATGTTGAAGAAACTTTACAGACGTTGCTGTACCGTTATTGCAACGTCGTGTGACCATGATGTACCCACTGGATAATAATATAAACAAAAACGAATACATTTTATATCACTTTTTAAACTCCGTGAAACTCATTTATGCGCTCCATTTAGGCGCAGTGCGCATTTCCAAAGCTGCCAACAGATTTGTTCTTAGGAGGTTAAGTGTTCTTAACTGCCAGGATATACGTACTTTTTTCACAGGAAGAGTCACTATTCTTCTTAGAACACCTCTTTTTTCTAGTGAACGGTGCGATTTCTCTCAAAACAGTTCATTTTACCAGGAAGTCCAAAATTAGAAACTCATAGAACAGGTCAACTCACACGGAAAATGACAATGTTTTCCTAGAACAGCTCAGTATGCTACTAAAGGGAAATCTGAACTTTAGGACTGCTCATTTTGCGAGGAAGGGGAATTCATAAATTAGAAAATATTTATGTTTACAAAGACATATAAACTATCAACTATGTATGAGATGGGTATGTAGTAATTGTGTCAAGATTTTAGCATCTACTGGCTTAAAAGGTGTTTTTACAGCTTTTTAAATTGAGAAATAGGAAGGAATGTCTTTTAAATCTCGACTCTGGAAAAGAATTCCAGAATTTAGACCTTGACACACATTTAGATTATATAAGCTCTTAGTGTGTTTAAGCATTTATTTAAGAAATATAAATTTGCAAACTTACACTGATCTAGATTATTTAAAATCATGAATCATAATTTATTTTTCGTACTTTGCCAAAACATAACAACCCTAAATTATCCCCTAAAGTTCCAAGGTCAGCCGAAAAATGTATAATCATAAATGTACTAGCATCTTATAAATGTACTAGCATCTTTTAACTAACATGCTAAGATTTATTTTGACGTTATAAGTTTATAGGCCATAAATGAACCAAAGCGTTCTTCCTAGCCAGTAAAATAACAATACGCCAGGTTTTAAAGTTCCACAGTGGTTATTACTCGTTTTGTCCCTATTCCTCTTACAAACATCACCAACAAAATCTTGATCATAAAGAAATTTGCGGAAGATGCTATATAAAGTCTCGTATCGTGATTTCCGGTAGAAATTTACAACCCTGGACTCCGCCTCGTGTCAATCATTATTGTTTACAAAATAATTAGTATTTATACAAAATAATGCGAAACTTTATGTAGGTACATAGGTATATAAACTGCTAACTTTTCCGCAAAAACATTTGCTGAATGAACCAAATCATTTTATTTATATCATAAGTATTTATGCATATAAGTTAAACACCTCCTTAGAAACTACTTTATCATATCAATGGCGTGCGAATATACAGATATGGTATTATATAAAACAGTAGATTTTTGTTGATCTCTCCCATTATGCTGTTTTTACAGTAAACGTTTGTATACTGTTAGAATGTGTACACAGAAATCTTTTAAAAACATAAGTTGTTTGGAGACAGCATCATTTTAACGTACAAAATATTCCCATCTACCAACTACATGGTCATTCCTATAATCATCACATTCTACCCTATTTCGAATCACGTTAAAGTGATTACGATAAGGAATATATGCAACGTGATCGTACAATCTTTCCACAGGTATGGCAGAATTTGACCAATAGCCATTCTCCCAGTTATTACACGATGCAGCCAACTTCGAATTGTCATCGGATAATGCAAAGAAAGTATCACAGGATCTTTGTCGTATATTTATCTCTTTAGAGATAAATGACACAACTGCTTGTCCTTCTGTTGTATTCTTTGTAACAATATGAATTGTTCTTCCGACGGATGGTTTGTAGTAAAATAAACGAATTTGTTTAAAATTAGTGATATTTTTTAATGCGGTTATCCCATCTTGGCCAAGAAAAGATTTTCCATTTCTCACTTCTTCAAGAATTTTAAGATCATCTGTAATGTTGATTTGTTGGAAGGCGTTCTGTTTTGTTATGCTCGGATCATTGAATGTAGCATTACCAATCATCAGCCAACCCCCTGAAACATTAATAATGACTTAATTTAACTAATGAAGAGTAAAGCACTAATTAATAAGGAGTTGGAAGACTTATTTAATGATAATACTTTGTTTAAAAAATATGTGATGACTGAAACCCCCTGATAACTAATGTTTACACCGCGATACATAAGTTTCTACAAAAAGTCTTCAATTTACTGAGAAAAAGCGAGACATGTTTGCGAGAAAAAAAAGAAAATTAAAGACAATTAAATTAAAGTTGTTTTTCACGACAAATTGCGCGTACAAGAAGCTTGTTTGCCGTCTCACGGACGAAGTTACGTCTCTTCCTTGTACCTGAAAGTAGACGAAGCAGTAGGAAACGTGTGGATAAACTCGAAAAAGAAACATACTGCCCTGGAGAAACGTCCAAATTTATATTCGAATTCAGTACAGGTCTCAATACATTTGTTTATTTTTATATATATTTGGAAGACCATTATGTTTGTCGCAGTTTATTCCCAAGCAAAAGTTGGAACACATGTAGTCTTGAGCAAATCGACTAAGTACTTT
>JANTOQ010177591.1:0-14511 GCA_027564595.1 Bythotiara depressa | reverse complement strand
AAGTACAAAAAATATAAAATTACTGCTCATTTGTAGCATAAACATAGATTTTGTGTGATTTTTTTTACTCACCTTCATTTAAAATGACCAACATCCCTTCTGCATAATTTAATAAATATTTCACAATATGTTGGTAATTAAAAAATATTAAAAGTCAAAAAATTTCAGCTCAAACTGACAAAAGGAACTAAAGTTATGACGAAAAAACCTAAAATATGGCAATGCATAGTGTTACCCGGAAATAAATAAAATCAAAGGTCATTTCTTTGCTATTTTGCTTTTTCCAGGGCGTAAATTATTAGAAATATAATGTAAAATAAATTTGATAAATGCTGATAAGACACCCTGGTTCCTCATAAAATTACAAAGGTTTCCAGTGGGAAATTTAATATAACTGGGAGGTATGCTTAGTGCTTCGCTTCGTTCTAATAGATTATCATCTTGTATGCTCTCTTGAGCGATTTTGAGCCCAGAGTTTGCAAACAACTTTTTTCTTTGTTCTGGGGGAAAAACAGAAAAATAATATAAATCTACATATATAAAATATAAATATAAAGTATTATTCTATAATTCCTAATCTTTTAAACGATGCATGTATTTCATATGATCCTATGTGCTTGCGACGAGTAACTTTTTACACTATAAAATATATTTCACGGAAATAGTTAGCTAACAGCTGCTGGATACAGCGTTAATATGCTAAAGGTATATTTCTTCATCTCATAATTAAATAATAATTGATCAAATCACAATGTTAACCATCATATAATAAAATTCCATCTCGACACTGGGATTAAACCTTCACATCAGTTGGCAAAACGTTCTAGAAACAGGGATGAAAACTACGAAATGAGGCTTAAAGTATACAAAAGATACACGGGTATCACCATTGCGTATAATGGCACGCAAAGTATTTATAGTTAGTTGACCATTCGCTTTGTGTGCAGTAAAATCGATTATAAACTTGTAGATATTAGCAAACTGAACCCTTTAATGCACATTGTCCCCGGAAAGGAATCAGATCATTGGTCAGTTCTTTGCTATTTTGTTTTTTCCACGGGGTTGTATATTGGAAATATAATTTTAAAATACATTTGGTAAACTTCCGGGTTCCCCATCAAATTATAATGGTTTCCAATGAGAATCTTTTTATAACCAGGAGGTATGCTTATGCATTAAATGGTTAACCATGTAGCTAATGAATCAAATAAATACTCTTTTCTTTGCTACTCTACCCCCTGGTTCTTCATAAAATTAAAACGGTTTCCAATAAGACGTTTATATTTTACAGGAGGTAACAACAAGATGTTGACACGTTTAGTAAACGTGAATTCTAAGATTACAAACCCATACATATACATTTTTCGTTCTTCAAACACTTAATGACCCATTTGCCAAATGAATTACGTTTTGAGAGCATTTAGGGTATGCTCCGACTGCTCTATGATCAGAGAAGAATGTTTAGGGGAAATCAACATATGTTAATACTCCAAGTTCTTATATTTTTAGTCAAATTTTCATCTTTCACTTTCGTGCAAACGATTCCTGTTTTAAACTTCCTATTAGAAAACCTTTTATTTTCAATAATTAATCCCCTGGAAAGAGGAAAATAGCGAAGACACAAGTAATGATTTGATACATTTCCGGGGTACACGAACATTCGTATTTTAACAGAACTTACTGGCGATTCTTTTACATAAAGTTGTTTCATGCTTCAATATAATTTATAAGCTTATGATAACGTTGTTTCATGCATCAAGATAATTTATAAGCTTCTGACAGAGTTGTTTCATGCTTCAAGATAATTTATAAGCTTCTGATAAAGTTGTTTCATGCTTCAAGATAATTTATAAGCTTCTGATAAAGGTGTTTCATGCTTCAAGATAATTTATTAGCTTCTGACAGAAGTGAAACATTTCCATGTATCCATTTGAAGTATGGAAGCTCTGCTTAGTAATTCTTTTCCCACAGTTGATATGAATTCATATTGAACATATGAGAAGCTTTTAAATTCTCACTGCCAGCATGCAACATCATTAAATATTTATTTACGTCTTGTAGGGATGTAGAGAAAACTCACATGTGAGTTCATTTAATAAAAACGCTAGAAAAACGCTAGGAAATGGAATTAAGATTTAATCAAGTGCAGAAGACAGCGTTTTACTTGTACGTATCAATTCGCAATCGTACAGATAATGTTTGTAGCGAGTTTTTTGCTTAGATAAAACTTCAAATCTAAGCCTAGACCCAAACTTATACAGACATGTAAATAATCTACATATTACAATTTTGCACAGACGTTAATTAATCAGCTAATTAATTAACTACCCAGTGGGTACATCATTATCAAGCAACGTCTTTTCAACGTCGAATAAACGTTACAGACGTTGATATAACGTTGTTTCAACGTCGTGTGACCATGATGTGCCCACTGGGTAAGTAATTAATTAAATTTAATTGATAAATAAATTATTTATACTTCAATCAATTATTTAATTAAATAAGTTAGTAATCTCTTTCACAATGCATATATAAATAACATTATCTTGTTTTGGGATATCTACTCAATTTAGGATAATTTGTTTGATGCTTTAGAATTACCACCACATTTCTTTATTCTTCCTGATATCACATTAGAACCTCGGTGTTAAACACCAGATATTTCGACTTCTTCTGTTTATTTAAACTTTCTTAGAAAATGATTGATAACTACAAGATGCGGGACTATTTTCGCACCAAATATTTATGTCATGTACAGAGATTTGAACAATGTACTATCAGTCATCACATTGTCTGTATCCTTTCAAGCTATATTTGTTATTTACCAGGAAGGTATTTGAAGAGGAGCATCTTCTTGAAGCGGCATGTTATCTGTGGAATCTTGTGCCACTACAGGTGATACAGAATCTCCATCTGTGTTCCCTGGCATCATATATGATTCATTGTTTGAATAACCTGGTAATGCTGTTTCTTCTCCTGTTACTGTTTCTGAAACCCTTTGATTGCTTGTTATTGGAGGACTACAACAGTAGCTGGGACAGAATGCAGAACAATATTCAGTGCAGCGAGAAGGACAGGTGGCTTCTTCATTCTCGTCTTCGTAATCTTGGATTCCTATAAAGTTCAAGAAATAAACCGTATGGAATTAACCCTTCAACTTTTTAATGCATAAGTATACCTCCTGGAAATTGTCTATTTTTTAACGAAAATCAATGTAATTTTATGAAGAATCAGGGGGCTTATAAGAGTATCAAGTAATTTTTTCTCTCCTAATTTTCTATTTCATTTCCAAAATTATACCTCCTGGAAAGAAGCAATATAACAAAGAAATCTGTAATTAATTTGTCCATTTCAGGGGACAGTGTGCATTATAAAGGGTTAACGCACAAGTATACCTCCTGGTTATATCAATCTTCATATTGGAAACCATTATAATTTATGAGGAATACAAAAAGCCATGGGAATCACCATTGGGATTACCTAATATAATACAGAGAGTGTATAGTAGTTTCTTCGCTATTTTAATGGAAATAAAATGGCAAGAAGTTGGCAAAAGTTGATAATACCACCTGGTGTTTCACAAAATTATAATTTAACACATTTATATATCGTTCCTGTTTGTCATCAACATAAAACCGACACTTAATCTCTTCACTCCTAAATATACTTCCGGTCTATGTTAAATTTCTTTATTATCGAACTGTTACCAACCTTGTTTTCCAATAATTAACCCCATGGAAAAAGCAAAACAGAAATTTTGATTTGATTTAATTTCAGGGACAACAGGAATTAAGTGTTAACATTTTTAAGGGAATGTAACCAAAATTCTTTAGCGCACATGCTATCTACCTTGGAAGATATGTTACAATGTAAGATAAGAGTGCGTACCAAAAAAGCATTTTCTGTTGAAAAACATATTCAGAAATCGCACTCACCGTATCGCTTTAGATCATTTTCTGCAACACTATCTCGTTTTTTAAACAAGTTCATTATCTTTGCTGGCTGGCTACTCGATACCTTAATATTTCGTGGTTTATATTTACATGACAATGGAACTGAGATTAATTCACGAGCTCCATTCAATAAAACAACTCTATCTGGGTCATTTTCATCGAATGCGCGGAATGATACGAAACGGTGCGCATGTGGATCTTTGAACACCTGCTTCAATGTAAATATTTTTCCACGTGGTGTATAGCCATGGTCATTGATCGATGAAACTAATTTATAACGATTTCCTAGGGTGTTGACGAACTGGAGTGCCACGCATCGATCTACAATGTAAATAGATATATGAGTGGTGTTGTGTAGTGGAGCTTTGGCACAGTAGTGAGCGAGTTGAACTTGCAATCCAAGGGTTACAGGTTCGGCTCCCATTCACGCCACAGTGCAGACGATGACCACTTCACAAGAACCATAGGTCATGTTTATATGTTTGTGTGCGTCACAAGTGATGCCTCTAATACAATATGAGAATGTGCTCCTGTGGTGCAGTATTGTGTAACGTGCATGGTTGTAAAGCTCTCAGACCTGAAAGATTAGAGAAACAAATTCGTGTTGTTTTATGAGTAGTGTGGTAGAGACTTAGATTCTCAATCAAGGAAGGCGTGCAACTAGGAATTTTTCAGAGCAGGGGAGGTTTTGGACATTGTGGACACTATTATGCAATACAGTTTCCTCTTTGGGAACTAATCCTTTGGTTCCCACTATAACATGGCCTGAAGGAAGACATTTTTCATGTAGATTGCTCTTAATTACCAAAAAGGACCACACAAATTGTATAACATTTTCTATAAAGCTGTCTTTTACTACGAACAGCGGGAACAAATATTCACTTTGATTGCACCAACACAAAATATAGCTTGTCGAAAAAGAAAAACCTCTCTAGGTGCACGCCTGCAACGGACCAAAAACTTACTACAATACAGTGAAGAACATGTTTATGTGTTTGTGTGCCCTACAAGCGATGTCAATAATATAATAAAAGATACAATGGTTCCGGCATGTACCATGCGCGTGTTTATAAAGACCTCTGAGCTTCAAGCGCAAAGCTACAAGAAGAATAGACCGCTCCAAACCAAAATATTTTGTATTACTCATTGTTTTGCAGTTGTTTGAAGATTTTTTGCGTACCAAAATTATGGATTATCTCCACTAATTATCGACCATTAACATCCGCTCTAGTAAGAGCCCTTCTCATTTAATGATTTTTAAAACTAGCGCTTCCTGTAATAAGCAACCCTTCCCTCGACTCTGGATTGTACCATTGTATTGATTTGTAGTAGTCGTTTTTATTTACCATGAAGCAACCGATTCAGACCACGAATAAGGATACGAAGCATTTGCTTTTATTGAGTGATTTTATTGCCACACCCCAGTGGGCACATCATGGTCAAACAACGTCTTTTCAACGTCGAATAAACGTTACAGACGTCGATATAACGTTGTTTCAACGACGTGTGATCATGATATGGCCACTGTTAATCATCTTACATAAAATTGCGAAAAAAATATTCAATCGCCACAAGCGAAGTTTGTAAATGAAACATCCTATCGAGAAATGAACGGACGTAATTAGAGCTAACTAATTTTTTTTACAGTATTTGTTATTGCGACTATATGTGTAGAAAGGTCATCTGATAATCCAAAAACCACAAATAATCCTGATACACTTTCTGCCTATTTTCAACTAAAAATGGATTTCAAATTGGAATTATTATAAGAAATTTTTTGGAACCGCATATGCTGGTAGCCGTAGCCACATAAACAAACGAACATTCTACGTTACCACGTGGCGTGATTTGTTCTATATATATCAGTCTGAACGATATCATTTACAGAAAATCTAGTCAATATTGACTATAGTTCTGGAACACTTCTGTTTCTAAACACAAAGGCCCATCTACTGATAATAACTAACAACAACCGTACCGATATCTGCTACTAAACCATTCACCATGCGTTCTTTTTCTGCTTCATCCTTGACAGTAACGATTCTATGTTGATGTTCATGCGAATGACTATTTTCATGTTGAGGAGTTGGGCTTGTATCATCATTTATATTTGTCTCAGGTACAACAGTGTGCGCCAACCTTTCCGACATACTTGTTGGTTTGATTGAGTAAGATCCTGGTGGTAACGCTGGATCAAGATCAACCTTTGGTGGGATAGGTACTTTATTATAAACTGGGACGTTTATAGCCGGTACTGGAACTGGATGCATACTTTCTGTAGGAATATTCACGGCATGTACATGGGGTTGTTCAAGACTTTTTGATGGTAAATTGATAGAAAGATTGGGCACTTGATGGAGGCTTGTTGGCATATTTATCGCATCATTATGGGCGTGTTGTGTTGGTAGGTTGAGATTCGAAGCTAGTATGTGTTGAGTATGTGGCGTTGCTAAGTTGACGTAATGTTCATGGGTATCACCGTGATGGAGGTTTGATGGTACATCATAATCCGACACATAATGGACGTGATGAACAATCCCCACCGGATGGTTATTAAGGGGGACATACGGTTGAAATTTGGCTGTTTGTACCGGGAGTCCGGGAACATTAGTTTGATGAACATGAATATCATTAGCATGGTCCTGGGTGTGTTGAAGATGTCCTGTTGATTTATTAATAACAGTATCATGTATGGGGACCTGTTCTGGTACCTGACCTACATGGATGTGGCTACTCGGAGAATGTGTTGAAACGGTATTCACAGTTGGCCTTGTATGTATTAATATTGTTGGTGCTGATACTGTTACAATGTCCGGCGCCTTTAATTCAGTATCTTGTAACAATGGTTCCGTTTTGTGGTGATCAGCATCTATGTTAAATAGCTGTCGAAATTCATGTATGATATCGTCATCAGATTCTTTCTCTGCAGATTTTTGTTTAACCAAGGAAGAAGCCACCATACTGCTACCTTCGGTAGCCTCTTTACGTCCTTCGTTTGTTTCTGTATTATTGTTCTTTAATAACTGGTGTTCTGTTGCATGTATGTTCATCAAAGCTGGTTTCGTATATGACAACGGAACGTTCACATGAAGCTTATGTTTGGAGGCAAGTTTAAAAGAAGAAACACGTTTCTTCAAATTTGAATCTTTTGACGATTTCGATCGTTGTTCAGCTGCATCCTCATTTACTTGTTGAGGTATGTAGTTTGGACTGGCAATTGTTTTAGATGATACATTGGACTTTATTTCGCTGCCATATTTATCAGATGATACATGTGATGTTCCAGTCTTAGAAGAGGACTTGCTGTGGACTATCTGGTTATTAGTAAGCTCTTCGGACTCATCTGTAAGGACAGGCGTTTTTAGTTTACCGTTTTCGTAAGCTTGACTAAGTATATGTGAAGCATTTTTATCATTGGTATCTATGTTTTTCATACCAGTATCAGATATTCTCTCGGCATTATCTTCCATTATTTCTGCCATTGCCTCTGCAATTCCACTCATTCTTTCTTCCGATGCATTGTCTTCATGCGTAACTGTCTTGTGATGTTTATTCTCGTTAACGTATTTCTCTTTCTGGAAACCATCCTCTTTTTCTTTTTTCTCCTTAGATCCCTTGTTCTTTTCAGATGTCTTTTCATCAATTTCAAGAGCGTGGTTTCCTTTTACTATTTCATATGATAAAACACGAAGAGGTCTTGCCTTTGGTTTTCTATTGGATTGATCAGAAGGAATTTCAGCTGTTAAAAGTCGAGAATCTCCTTTAGGCAATTTGTGTACTGATGCCTCACTTTCCTGATTGGGATTGGTAAGAACTTGTGCTAATAACTCTGTCAATGACTTAACAGACTGATCATCTTTATCACTTTGCATGTCTTCTTTTGCAATTCCTTTTAGGTGCTTACTCTTCTCTTCTTTCCCCTGATAAACTCCAGTTTCGTGTCTATTTGCTTTTATCACAGGCTTATCTTTTGTATTCGTTTCAGTTTCATTTATATCAACAGAATTCAGCTGATCGTCCGTGGAGTTGCCAACTGCAACAGATTTGTTAGTGGGACTAGCAGGACTTGTTGTGGCATCAAATGCAGTATTCTCTGTCTTTAAATGTTCATCTGAAGAATTATCAGCATACGCACTTCCATCTTCATCTTTTGTCAACTTCTTAGGTTTATCACTGTGGCTAGTTTGGTTGGTCTGATTTTTATGTACGTTCCCATCATCCTGTTTTGCGTTCATTATAGCATGTGCTACCGCTTTAAAAAGTTTTTCCCCTTGTCCGTTGTCTACTTTTTCCTTTTGTACTTTAGGTTTCATCTGTTTTGGTACTTCACTTGAAGAATTATTGACATCATTTACATCTTTGGAAACAGATTTTAACGTCTCGTTTGACATGATTTTAATTGTCAACGTATCCTTAGGACCAATAGTGTTAAAGGCATTTGTATCGTTTTCTTCAGAACCAGAAAACGAGTCTAAGTCTTCAAAATTGTCAAACCTTTCCAAAGAAGTATTATCAACTACTCCTGTTTTTGTAGTCGATCCAATCTGTGCATTATACTGGGTACCTACTTCCTCCGCTCCATGCACTTTTGAGATTTTATCTTCCTTACTATGTATATCACCAGTGGAAGAGGTTTTGGAAATGGACCCATTCCACTTTTTGTTGGAAGATTGCTTTAGTTTGATTTGTTGTTCCTTTGTATCCTTTTCGGACTCATCATCAACAGAGTCATCTCCTGTACCTGCGGTTGTTGAATTCTTGTTTACCTTGACACTCATTTCTTTCGCTAACTTTAAGTTGGTATCTAGTACAGAGTTCTCTTCACTTCTTTCTAGTTGCTCTATTAAACTATCTGTAAGATCCGTGCTTGGTTCCTCTGTAGCGTTTGTGTTTTTATCCTTATCAGAAAGGCGCGATGTCTCCACAGGGTCACTTAATACATCTTCATCGGGATGAAACCTATACGAAGTTGCTTCTGTTACCACCGGAACTGAATTATTTTCAGTATCTTTCTTGTTTGGTTTTGCTCGACCTGATGCTTCTCTTACTATATCGTCTTCTTCCGTAGTATGTTGTTTCATGTTACTAAGAGAATCGTTTTCTTCGTCCTCCTTATTTATAGCATGTAGCATTGTTTTCTTTTCTTTTATCTCTTTTTTCTCTTTGTCATCTTTTTCTTTCTTATCATTGGCTGGTTTTGTTATATTGTTAGATTTACCAACACTTCCAAACAAATGTGATTTCTGAGGTCTATCTTTTATGACGTCTTTACTTTTCCCTTTCCCTTCCTTAGGTGCCTTTGTCGGTTTTTTTAATCCTTCAAGTGTGACATTTACATTACCTTTGTAACGCTGAATGTCTCTTGCGGTTTCTAATTGCGATGATCCATTAGCAGTATTATTCTTGGATTTAGACCACTCAAGTTTCAATGTTTTCGTAGTTTTCATTTTGTATCCTTCTTTCCTTTTGGTTTTATCACCACTTCCATTATCCGTTGATAGACCACTCTCAATATTTTTATCATCATTGTCACCACCAACATAATTGGAACTAGTACTTGACACCTCTTCGTCACCACTAATTACGTCATCTTCTTCTTTCTTTATTAGCTCTAGCCTTTTCAGTTCTTCCTTCAAATTTGTCTCATTCTTAAACTTATTCTCTATCGCTGTCTCAACAAAATTCTTGCCCTCTTCAATAACAGTGTCATCATCATTTTCTATCAATGAACTAGTTTTGATTGTCTTATCTCTTCCTGTATGTTGCAATGGCTTGTAGTTTTTTTGTTCATGTAGTGCACCGTTTATGGATTCTTTAGTTGCCCCATCAGTAATATGTTTGTTAGAATCTACATGACTTTCTAAATTGCTAGTTTTTTTCTGAATTCCCTTTGCTTTTGCCTCCTCCTTTTTAACTACATTCCCTATCTTGGATGTTTGTGTATTGCTGGATTTTAAATCATCTTTCTCCATTGTTTTATTTGTAAGTTTTTCTTGGTCATTTGCAGGTGCCTTTATTTTGGATCCATTCACAATTTTTGTTCCTTTACTTAGCATGCGGTCTTCAGTAGTAATTTTAACCGTTGCATCTTTGTTAGCATCCTTTTGTATATTTGTTATAGGAAATGTTTTTAGTTTGGATCCATTGTTTCCATGCGGAGTTTTCGTGTCATTGCTAAGCGTGGAATCTAGTTCTGTTTGATTTATTTTCGCTTTTAATTTAAACTTTTCAAGCTTTTCTACGTATTTGTTTTCTTTTTTCAAAGCATGCGAATCTTTTATTTGACTGGTGTTCTTACTTTTGTTTGTCTGCTCTGGGTTTTGTTGTACGTTTACTTTCTCATTCCGTTTGTCACTATCATTCTTTATCAGAGTTTCTGGCTGATGCCCTTCTACGTGTCTGTCATCATCATTTTCTAGGCTTTTTTCAATCCACTTTGTACTTTCTGTATTAAATCCTAAAGAAGAAATCTCTTTACGGACCTCGTACCTTTCTTCTATAGGTTCGGTCTCATTTAAAAAGCTCGTTGTTTTCTTTATTAATCGGGATACTACTTCCGTTTTATTCAAATCATTCTTCCGTTCTTCTTTCTTCTTTAAAATTGTGCTATTTTTCCGTTCTTCTTTTTTTGAAGACGGCTTTGTTTCGTTTTTATTTCTATTTTGCTTCGAAAGTAACTTGGTTTCCTTGGTTACTTTTGTTTTGTTAGGGTTGTTCTTTAGCTCTGATATCAACACTGTATTATTGAGATGTTTTATTTTCCCAGTGTCTGTGTTGGATCTACTAAGTAAATCGTCTCTTGTGACTTGCAGCAAGCTTTCAGAAACAATTTTACCTTCTGGGTTTGTCTCATTGTTATTGCTGATTCTACTGTTGTTATGATTCTTAAAGGTATTTGCATTGTCATGTTGTTGTTTTTCTTTCGAAGAGGAAGCCGGATGAATATCCTCACTAACATATTTCGCTTCCTTGGAATTGTTATTATTGCTTTTCGAAGCATTTAATAATTGAACATTACTATTTTCGTTCAACGTGTTGGCTGTTGTGATGTTGCTGTTGGCGGTGTCATTGTTTGAGAATGAGGAGTTTGGTAATGTTGAATTAATATTATTTGAACCCACTGTACTGTTACCATTTAGATTATTACTGCTGCTGCCAGTGTTATTAGAATCGCTACCGTTTTTATTACTATTTTCGTTTTCCCAAGAATCTCCATCATCGTAGTGATGCTCCCCATTCTCTATCCAGTGGTATCTGCCACTTTTATGGTTGTCATGGTCACCATTATCATGATGCTCATTCTCATACCGGTTTCCACTATCACTCCATCCACCATTATCCTCGTCATTTTGACCATCACTGTGGTAGTCTTTGTATTGGTCACTTCCATGTTGGTGCTTTTCTTTATCCTGAATCTCATGTTCAGCTTCCTTCTCATATTTTGCATCATCTCCGTCATCATGAACTTCCTTTTCATCTCCTCTATCGTTATGTCCGTACACTTCTTCTGTTTCGTCATCCTTGTCACCATCTGCTGTTTCGGTTGTGGTGCTATCAACTGGATCTTCTTCCGGTTCAAATTTGTGATCAAAATGAGATGTATCAATGTCATTTAATCCACCTTCAGAATCATCATCGTTATTTGAAAAATGGTTTTGATGGCTTCCGTGGTAAACGGGAACATCTTCCTCACCGTCAGCAGTTTCATTTACATTTTCCCCTGCACCTGTTATAACCCGTCCTCCAAGAGAAACTTCATCTTCTTCACCGCATTCAGCTACGTCAATTTTTGACAAACCTGATCTTCGACAATGAGTCCCTAATCTCACATTTTTACCAAGCCTTCTAAGTTCAGACAAACTTGCAGCAGGCGATGACAACTTTTGCAGAAGAGAATCCGAAGGAGGGGCAAGACCGCCAATGCGCCCATGGCTATCTGCGTAGAGATGTTTAACTTTCATATTTTTTGACGATTCTGAATCTTCATCGTCATACAAAACGAGAGGCTTTTTGTGGTGCTTGTACATTCCTACAGATGATGGTTGTTCCTCATAAAATCGATGCCTGATGCGTCGAGATCGAACATACTTTGGAGCAGTATCATACATTTTTGTATTGATTATATGTACTTGCTTAGATCTATCTGTGTGTAATGCTAAGATATTTGATTGGTCTATAGAATCATCAGACTTTTTTGTATCTGATTTACCTTCTTCAAGTTGCGTAGCTGCCTCACCTATGTTACTTGACTTAACAATGCTGTGGCGATCCAAATCATCATCCTGAATATCATCACTTATATACGCCTTTACCGGAAGTTTGTAGAAATGGCTGGCAGCTATTTTAGAGAAAGTGTTTGCAGCTTTCTCATGGAGTGAACTCAAATTACTTTTTTTCTTTACCTCCGTCGTATTAGATCCATCTGAAAGCTTTGGTATAACAACCTTTTTAACAGTACTATTCACGTGATACCAGGTAGTGGCGGATGTAGCCTTTCTATTCGGCCTGCTAAAATTCTTTTCTGTTCTGGAAAAACGGGCAGGCGAGAAAGCATTTTTAGCTACATTAAGGGTATATGCACTGATAGAGGCTGGTGACTGCTGGAATACGTAACTATCTAAACGGGGTATTACTGGTGCCGATGAAAGTTGAGCAATCTTTTCAGACAATCTTAGCACTGGCGTCTTCAACGTAGATGCTGCAGCAGAGACAGGAGAAGAAATGAAGTTAAGGAGATGATTTCTAACTTTTAGGTTCTGTATCTCTTGATTATTTGATGGGACAATGCTATTCATATAGTTGAGATTTGCAGATGGTCCCGAAGCCGGAGCTGCAACACGATTAATTCCATAACTAAAATTAGGTATCATTGACCACCAGGGTAGCTGATCGTATTTTGGCATACTCACGTCGTTACTTGAACCTGAATGATAACTGCTTACTAACGATTCCTTGTTAGGTAGCACAACTGAATGTTGACTCGATAAGTACATATCTGGTTCCGGATATACATTCACGTTTCCCATTTTCTCTTTAAAAAGTTCCTGCTTACCTCGATCAATATACTGGTCTAACAACTTCCGTATTTGTGCTGCTGGTTGAATGCGCTTTCTCTTGAAGGTGTTGGTACCATCTCCATTTAAGGTAGCCTTCATTACTTCATTAACCACGTGTTCAGGTTCAACCTTTTCAATGAAAAATGAGCATCGATTTTTAAAATTCACAGTGTGGTCATTTCTTGTGGCTTTTAATGCGGAATCTGCATAACCGTACTTTCGTAAACAAATATACCAATCTGGTTTGTCGTAGATACGAAGCATACCAGATCCTTCTATACCATTGTGCTTCTCAACAACAAATGTAGATTCTTTATCTATAATACACAATATTTATATTTTACTATAATTTCTAAAATAAAACCGGATTTTGGCTTATATTTGTTTGAGGATTGTTCGTAGGTACTAGTAGCAAAATTTAACTAGACAAATAACCTATAATCTTCCAAAATCTTACTAGATAAAAATCTAGTAATTAGGGTTTTAGTTAGGCCAGTTTATCAGCAAGAGAAATTATGTAACTAGTGCGGTTTAAACTATCAACTAATAACGATGATTTACTAAAAACCAACGAGTGAGAAATATCAGCATGTGAGAGTAAGGCAGGAAGTTTGATTATTAAAAGTACACTTTCTTTGTTCTACAAAAAACTCACTATAAATAAACAAAAATAATAAAATATAAAGAGACGGACAAAACAAAAACGGACATCACGATGCAACAGGAAAGGTAATGGCGCAAACAGTTATATATCTCCAGAAACCATTGCATGTAAAATTAAGGATTACTAAAATAATATATATTTACGAGCATTCGTTTCGTTTTCATATAATCAGAAGCTAATAAGAACTCTTGAAGCATAAAACACTTTATAATGTGTATGCGAAGATTACAAAACTCTCTTGAAATATCAAATATTTAAAAACGTTCCTATCAACTACTATAACTAGTTAGATGCAATATACACTTACATGGGTGAAAAGAAGCTAGTGTTTCACAGCTTTTCATAAAAATGGCGAACGTACTTTATACATTTTCTAGTGTTTCACAGCTTTTCATAAACATGGCAAACGTACTTTATACATTTTCTAGTGTTTCACAGCTTTTCATAAACATGACAAACGTACTTTATACATTTTCTAGTGTTTCACAGCTTTTCATAAAAATGGCAAACGTACTTATATATTTTCTAGTGTTTCACAGCTTTTCATAAACATGGCAAATGTACTTTATGCATTTTTACTCTTTTAATCTTTTCTGCTCTGAGAAATTCAAACACGTACATCACACTATACTGCATGCGTCCATTCGCATATTGTATTACTTCTTCACACTGGTGTCATGATTGGAAACAAATTCGTAATATCGTAAGCCACTGCCACTGTTCTACAGCCCCAATTCCATACTTAAAGATTACTAATAAGATTCTGATTAGATTAAATATAGAATCAAACGAAATAAGTGCTCACAAATTGGTGTATCCCGCCGTTACTTGATTGTCC
>JANTOQ010177479.1:0-14514 GCA_027564595.1 Bythotiara depressa | reverse complement strand
GAACATGTTTTTTAAGTTTGTATCACTAAATATTTTTAATATGGCGACACTTTATGACGCTAGGATGATTGAATTTTAATTATATGTAATGGAACGAAGTTTTGTTATTAGTTTCTTATTTCTGTTTCCTTCCCCAATAAAGGGTTAAGCGTTTTGAAATTTGTGATGCACGTTGAGTACCTTTTGCTAACAATTTTATTAGTATTTTATTAGATTTTATATGTAGGAAAATTGAAATATTATTTTACTCGCAAACAGATCATATTTTGGAGTGCAAGATAGGAAGTACCTTGATTTTTACTTCCGATTAATGTTGCACATACACTATGACAAGCAGATTGGTAAAATTGAAATGATTTTTATTACGCCGTGAAGGTGACATGAAAATCTATGCTATACATTAAGGTGTAATAAGGGACACAGTTTTAACGATTTGCATTAAGTAGCACAGTGCTTAGGACGACGACTTATTTTGATTACGTGTACGCAATATGTGCACATATAGTCCTGTATGTAGTACATTTTAAGTATCTGGCATTTTAAACCTTTGAAAAGACATTTTACCAGTCTATGACACATGGAATCTGAAATCTTATATCGGAAAATAATAATTTGAATGGTCAAGATTAGACACTTAGACAAAATTTGATCTTTTTCCTGTACGTTTTCAGAAGACACAAATAACAGTGTTAGTAGATAGGTGATGATAGGGAGATCATACATGGCAAGCCATTAAATGACCCAATGCTGATGTAACAAGGCACGCATGGTAGATTTTATCTCGTGAAAGACAACCGATAGATTCGTAATAAATTACCGAAGTCTCCTTCCTCTAAGTCATTATATTCATGATATGTACCGTCTCTTGTTGAGGATATGTTGGTCCAGTAGCATTTAGAAAATACTAAAGTATGGTTCCACACATGCCTTTCCAGGGACAAAATGTATAGAAAATCATTAATTTCTTTTCAATTTAACACAATATATATACACAAATAAATTAAAACAAGAAAATGTATAGTGAATATATATACAGAAGTAAATTAAAACAAGAAAATGTATAGTGGGTCAATTTGAAGATTGTAACTGTTGTACCTACCTCCCTGGTACACCACCCACGCAATATTAATTTTACAGGCCTCTAGACAAAAGCAGCTGCTAAATTTCGAAAGAAGGTCACTAGCTTGGTAAGGTCCAGCTTATATTCTTATTTTTCATTCTATCGCCCTCATTCTTTGCGCAACCTTTCCATCGTCATATTTTCTCTCCTATATATGGTGCACAGCTTTCCCGAAATAATTATTTACCTATAAGATTTAAATGAGGATAAAGGATAAGTACCGTAATATGCATAATTAGTATACTGGTAGATTATCTAGGTGTAATCATATGGAGTGCACTGTTACACAATTCTGATTGGTCGACGTGGAGTGCTGTTACACGGAAAGTTACAATTGAAAACTTATTTTACGGAACATATGTTTTAGTATTTTCAGACATGTCAGTAAATTGATTATCAAGAAGCCCGCTGCAGATGACGTTAAGTTGTCTCAAGCATATTGTCAGCAATTAGTATTTTGCTGTAATTGGCGGTAATTCTAAAACAAACTAAATGAAAGCGTGATTCTTCTACTTTTGACTGATATTTTGACATGCATAGATTTTGTATAAGTAACGTCGATGGCATAAACGATTTTCAAGAGGCAAGCTCATCAAAAAATAAAATATTATCTAGAAATGCATGGGTAGGATTGAGCAAGGAGAGTTTTAACAAAAACGCCCTGCTTCATTGACAAACTTAGCGCCATTATATACACATGTCATAGACAATCCTAAAACAAATGTTTGGTACAAAGTTCAACACACGGGTATCAACACAATAAACGCAACGCTAAAACGTATGAAACAACTCTCACCTCTTACTGAAATCTCTAAACAAGAAGATAACAAACCATTCAGTACATAAGACTGGGGTCAGTACGTTAAGGATTAATGGATTTATCACTGGTCACGCAAGCGAAAGGGGGCCTGACCGTACGATTCTGGAAATGAATACGAGATGGATCAGCTGTAATCAGTTCTAAGTTTTCGCTGAGCCATGAAAAAGAAAATGAAGTCGTTCCATCAATTCCTTTGCAATATCAAATTTTTCAGTCTCTGACCAAGTATAACTTGGCCAGAAAACAAAAACACTATTTTATTAAACATTTCTTCATCTTTTCAAAATTTTATATTAACAACTTGCAACGTAACCATCAATAATAATAACTTGGCACTAAAAAAACAACGAAGAAACGTAAGCACTGCATTTATAGTGACTCTGAAGATTCCCAAGATAAGTATAATAAACTTCGAGCTCAGTTTACTTTTCTTATGCTGTTGTTCCTATTTCAGTCATATTATTTTCTTTTGTGAAAGTATTTATTGAATGTAGCTTGTTTGAGAATTGTACTGACATCTAAATAATCTCATATCAAAGAATTGAAAAACTATATGTTTACCCCGGTACCCACTGGACTAGGTGAACGTTTGCCGTTTTTTAATTACTATTCGTGAATTAAAAAACGGTAATTTCACTCTAGTCCATATGATTACTAATACTTAATGGGTTTAGTAGGTTTTTGGTATACTTGCTATTGTATTTTTGATCATCATACCGGAAGTAGCTACTAATGTAATTTTGCTACTAAGTAAAGTAACATTTAGGAAATGTCACAAAGATTCAGTCCTAAAGGTTCAACATTTACCACAAGAAATGTTACATATCCTACAGGAAAATATATTTCATCACAATTTTATTAATACTGTGGTCAGTATCCTTATTTTGCTTATGTGGAAATAACACATCTGAATCAGTTCAGATAATCACTCATATTTAACAATGATCATTGTACTGCCTATGTATTCTGTTCTGCGTTTACAAGTCTTCGTGACAACAGTATTAATATTATTCCGCTAAATAGTACTTATTTCAAACGCGTTTTTAAAAAGACAACAACTACTCTAATTGTAAATAAATTGTTGTGCAAACCATAAGTAAGGTACACTCAGATACTTATGTATACAAAATAGATTAAACCTGTTGAAAAATAGTAATGCTTTGTAATTGCTTAGCAGTTTAGTTGCTAGGTAACCAATTTAAAATGAAAAACTGCCTGCTAAGGATTTTTCCACCACGAAGCATAAACAGAGTGACGGAAAGGTAAATTGGCATGGTTATGGTATATAACACAGCGGATTCTCATTAGAATCTAAGGTGTATTTGTGGATAATGCGTGTTCCATGCACACTATGTAATTCTACATACTGCTAGCTAAACATTTCATCGTCCTTCATCATTCGACGGAATGGTGCACAACTACAAAAATGATATCTATATAGATATGTTACAGCGTAGTCTAACGGAGTTAAACTTTATAACACACAGTGAATGCTACAGCATGGCATTTACTTTTAAACAGCGTTATCTCTGTTATGGTGTAATCGTGCGGGATCTAATTCCAAGTGTTCCGAGTTCGAGGGTAGCCTTACTGTTTATCATTGCAGTTGTCTCATCACCATAGTCGTGGCAGAAATGACAGCTTTAAATAAAAGAAACAGGCCTTGGTGGCAACTCCCTGTGAAAGATATACGCATCTTCATAAATGAAATGACATAGCGTGAGTGAGTGACATGAAAACGGGACGTCGGTTGTATGCATATTTTTGCATAAGAGCAGAAACTGCCGAGACTAACTATAACGAAAAAAAGAGAATATGATTTTAATTTAATTCAGTTTAGTTATTATCTCCGTCATAATAAAAGGGGAAGTTATAATCAGCATTATATCACTTAGTTCGTGCTTCATGTGATTAACAAGTCATAAGTTTAACTCTCATCTGATGTCAGGGTTGGACCAGAGGTAGACGAAATAGGCTTAAACCTGTATACATTTTAAGGATTTCTACTAACGGAATACTTAAACCGTGAAAAAGTTATACTATTACTTATGGTCCAATTAAATAATATTAATATTAAATAATATTTATAAGATTAGACTTTATATATCAATGTAAGACGCGCCTTACAAATTAAAAAACGACGTATATAAGCTAATAGCGAGTTGAGCTTCAGCTAGAGAAAAATTTGCAAGGTTATTTACGGTTATTTAAGGTTTACTTTTCAAGAAAATTTTCAGGATATCTCAATATCTCAATAAGCTTACATTTGTAACTCGCATGTAGGCTAGTCTACAGAGTTGGAAACTCTGCCGTCTTGTTTTCTAGGTATTCCCAGTTTTTAGGTTTTCACCCCATTTACATCACCTATGATTACATTCATACATTGACAGCACCGAAAAAATATATATAAGTACAGTTTTTCTAGGTTTTCCAGATTTTCTAGCTTTTCGCCCAATATACAACATCTATGTTTACATTCATTTATGGTATAGTGCAGAAATAATTTATATAAATATATGTTTTCTAGGTTTTCCAAGTATTCTAGGTTTTCGCCCCATTTACACCACTTCTCTTTTCATTTATTCTTCGTACAGAACAGAAAATATATATAAAACACAGGTTCTCTTGATACTCTTTTACAGCACAATGAGGAAAATGGCCCAATGTGTTCCAGATATCTGGAAAATGTTGTTTTCGCAGTGTGTGCTTATGAGACAATCCGATTTTGAAGAGCCATCTCTTCTTGTTTTGAATCCTACTCTGGTATTCAAATATGACCCCAAAATTGCTTACCGTTATTACTGTCCGTCTGTACTGTTATGCAATCCTGTTGTGGCAGCCTTTGAGGACCGTTTATATACCTGTACTATATGTCTAAATCATATAAGCGAGGTTATCATAACTGAGTATTGGATGGACGGAAGTGGCAATTCAAAATATCCACGTATGTTAATTGACCTGAACGGACGCTTGCTTTTGGTCGGCAGAATTTCTAATTGTTCAGTGAGAGGTCATCGGTTGCGAACAACGGACAGTCCGTTATTACAGCAATGTCTAAAATATGGCGATGATATTATGTTCTCACATTAGACTGCTATAAAATACGAGTTCTTGTCGTCAATAATGGATTTTGTGGCAGATGGACAGTTTTTCCAGAAAATCGCAGAATCGTTTTTAATACGAGTTCTTGACCAGTTTACATCAAATAAAAATAAATATGTTTACGATTGTGACCAAAATTATGTTCCTTTTACGGAGATGCACTTGATACGATTAGAAGACTTTTGTTGGAACTTGTATCGCAGGCTAACCCGATTGAAGATCTGTTCAAAGCATGGTTCTTCGAGAATTAAAGTAAATATACAAACTACATGGCCTCACTTAAAGTCAGGGCATTGATGGTTGATCACACGTTTAAGGTAAGTTATAACTTTTTTTATTTTAGTATGTTTTATCCTCAGGAAGACCTGGCAATGTTAGCAAACTGCTTTGGTACAACCAAAGCCTTTATATATTTGCTATCTCAGCTGATAGTGAACGAATTCGGGTTGAGTTTGTAAGCTTAATGTTCCTTCATCAATTTCGAGTAGATAATTATACGGAACTGAGTCAGTGTATTTGCTTCGTCAAATTTTCAAATAATAGCGCGATGACATGGAACTAGGTTAACATTCCCTGTCTGTTCACGCAACAACTTAAATGCCACGATACTCTCATTCTGTATCATAATGATACTATATGGCATGTCATAGGGATTTAACTGGAAAAACCTTTTCTAATTTTTAAAAATATAATTTATAGATAGTCTTCTTCTAAATCCCAAGGAAGGATAACAAAGGGTCTTACTTAACCTAGCCACTAAGTAAATAAGACACAAATGACATTTAAAAATAAAAAAAGTTGACTCAGGTACTCCCTAAGATAAGGCTAGATTGATAAAAAAAAACTTCGCAGCTTTTCGTGCTAAACTAGGGTAATACTGGTGCATCATGCTCGAAGAATGAGTAAACAAACAGTTCTTTTGAGGTACTTCCACATGTTCAAGTATATTATTTTCGCATTGGAATAATTTCTTACATTTATGCACTACACACAGTGAGGTACAACAACCTAATATCTTGTAAAAAAACATTTTTTTACTGGCTTTGAGTCTTGTTCAGACATATTACATGGGTTTTTTAACAAAGAGCTCTAGAAAAAGGACAAAAGTAATATCCATATTTAATGGTTTTTTAACAGGTTACAGCCAATATCAGTGCCTTGTGAAAAAATGTATAAAGATTACCTGTTCATTGTAATGAATGAGAGGAAAGAAGTAACTTCGTGGCATTTTACAAAGAAAGAACAATTCAGTTTCGTATAAAACTATGAGATGACCCACCAAAGTTTTTTATACGAGATAATTGCTGCAAATGGGAAAGAAAGGTCAAGCAAATACTTGGTGAATATATTGAAGTCAAATTTTACCCATTCCATGCAATCCAACGAATAACAAAAGCAATTTTAAAATCACATTCTTTTCATCACAATATTTTCGCTGACTTGAAAGGTTTTCTTACAATCGTTGGGGCTTCTGGAGTCAAAAGAAAACAGGAAACAGCTGATCCTAAAAGCTATCTTAAGTAGCATGGATGCGATCGTGAGTGCGTGTCTTATATTCCTCCAGGATACTCCACAGGAATGAATGAGAATTTAACATATAAATTTATACAAATTAATAAAAGGACAATCCGTGGCTCCTGAAATGGCGTTCCCCATTTTTTTACGCTTGGAAAAAGCGACGCCGACAAAGTGAGACAGGAGAGATATATATCAGATGGTAAAAGATAGCGATGAAACGTTTGGCTTGGGTGGTTCGTCAAAACAAAGCTCCAATAATGTATACGATTAGCCCAATTGTTAATTTGCTGTATTTATGCAGGAAAATAGATTCTATTACATTAAACAAAGGATATACTGCTGAATTATATGCAAACAGAAAAGAGCTGGAAAAAGTTGTACTAAAATTAGAAGATGACAACTCTTCTTAAATGATAGTTGTGAAAATGTTAGGAATCGTGGCTTTGAAGTTTTACCGGTGATTGCAGATAGTTAAAATTACGTTTTTGCACTGCTTTTGCAATCACTATATCACAGTTGATACGAAACCCAAGACAGTACAAAAATATCACGTCAAATTTGATCTCAAAAGGGCTTGGTGATAACATTAAAAATAACTTCCAAGTTTTTCATCACCTTTCTTTGCTTAGTGAAGATTCAAGGTTACAGATTCTGGCCAACATTTTGCAGATATCTATTGTTGTTTGTTTTCATACCGTTTGAAACTATTCCATCATACCAATATTTGCTAACAATCCCATTTGCAACAAAATATGGATTTTCGTTTCATTTGGTAAACACGGATATTCTCCAATTACCGACACGACTATCACTTCCCCGAAGGCAAAGAGTATGAAAAGAAGTTGTAATTGTGGTAAGACGAACAGAGATGCAAAAAGACGTTTCTGTTCTGTCATGCTTAACTACTCGACGCGTTGTCCCTGTTTTAATTCCGGAAATTCTTCTGTAGGTTGCCAGTGCATAAGGTGTGATAAGTTTCGTAGAGGTTTTCTAGCTTTCGCTCCACATTTATACCTATATGCTTGTAATGATGTTATACAGATATGTATAGATTTGCTATGTTGTCTTGGTTTACATTGTTTCTACATAGTTGTACTAAATATAGCACAGAATAAATACTGGAGTGGGTAAGGTTTCTTGGTTTTCCCTGTTCCACCCTTTGTCTACATCTCATGTGGTAACAGGTAGTAGTCTCCTTGAAACACAAAGTAATATCAAGCGTTTCTACGCTTATAATGTACGTTATAACAAACATAAACAAAATAAAATATTTACAATATAGTAGAATACGAATATGCGTATGTTGTCTAGATTTTCTATGTTCCTTTGTTAAATTGGAAGAAGTCTTGTAACGTTATTCCTTGCTATTACATATGCGCAAGTAGAACAATATTTGTATTCAACTTGTTTTCATAGTATAATTGGATAAGAAATACTGATGATTATGGGGGTAAAACGTGCTGTTGTGTCTGCTTATATTTTAGGTTGTTACAGACTTTCAGCAACCTCAAATGGTTTAAAGATCTTAAAAAAAGGCTTCCTCTATATACTACACGATTACTTCGTAATTATCATATTTGATAAAGGAATAGCGTTTGTAATAGACAGATCTCTACGCATGTTTGATGGTTTTTGAGAATAAAAGAAAAAGGGAACTAAATAATAGTAACAAAAATACAAAGTTTTGTGCAATACATCTTATAATGTCTTATTGATAAGGAACTGTGGAACAGAATAACTATTATTAATAAATCTAACCAAACACGTTTAACATGTTTTAAGCTTCAAAAAAGCGCTTATAAATATGCATATGCTGAACATTTCACATCCAAGTTCAAATAGAAGTGAGAATTCCTAATTTTGTATTACGTGTCTTTTTTGCATTAAAATTGGATTTTTGAAACAAATTTAACTAGTTACTTAATTGTGAGAAGCCTGCACTGGAATATTTAGCAGATACCTAGTTTTGTGTACATGAACGACGAAACAGGAATCAAATACAGTAAACATCCGATAATTCGAACTCTTATTGGAATGAAAAACTAGTTCGAATTATCGAAAGTGGCGAAAAAATTATGGTAAAATGGAAGAAAGACACAATGTATTAGGCTAAACTTGCTTTTTCTGTCAAATCATGTTTTACTGAAAAAATCGGCTATTTTAACTTGTTTACAGCGTGAAATCTGCTCTTTTTGGACAGAAGTAGACAATGACGTAACAGTTTCGTGCATATTGCTGTCTTTTCAGAATAAGGAGTAGCTTTGAAGGACCTGCAATGCTGCAAACAAATCAATCTAGACGATGGTGAGTGGATGAAAGTACTGTGTAGTTTGAACTTTGACGGACAGCAATCCTTCATAGATTATTCTCAAAAAGAAATTTCCAGAACAGTAAAATGCGTGTTATGTACAAAAAGGAAGTTTCGTTTTACAAAACAATTGTTTTTTCCCTTGATCCCATAGACCCTTTTTTAGCCCAATTAGGGAAAGTTCCAATTATCGGACGTCGAATTATCGAACGGAGTTATGTAGGGAAGTATTAGGTAATGCCCTAGGCAATAAAAAAATCGTTCGAATTATCTGGTCTTCGAATTATCGGATGTTTACTGTATTCCAGAAACTCATCCCTTGAAATGTCTTCTATACGTTAAAGTTACATGACGTCGCGTTACTTCAAGTTTTCAGGGGATCCTTGTTTTTCTTCCTTGTTTAGAAATTTTATCACACTGTCAATGGAAGCGTTAATATACATTCTTGTGGTATTAGTTTTTACCATTAGTTTTTTTTTTCTATTACATAACCAAACAATTACAACAATAATGCAACTCAAAATAAAATTTAAAAAGTTAATACGAAAGAAGAGGCAATGAACGCCGCAGGGCACAAAAAGTGATATCGTCAGGGATCATTGTCTCAAGAATAAAATAAAAAAACTGAAAATATTTAAACAGATTATAGGTAGTATAGGTTAGTGTCAGTTTCATATCAAAGGCTCTTCGAACCTTTTAGTATCTTGAACATATTTAATTACATTGGATATAATGGTATGGTTACAAGTAGTATCATAACTATTACTGTCGTGTAGAAGATGTGCAGCAGAAGAACATTTAAAAGACAGAAATAATATATTATTAATACGAAGGTTGTCAAAGAGTATGAGACGTTGGGCAGAAAAGTTAGAGCATTGCAATAGGAAATGTTTAGTTGTTTCTAAAGAGTTTATTCCACAGCTACAAATTGGGTTTATTGTATTATGGAAATTGGGACGAGATTTATGTTCTCTAAGGTGACTAAGACCAAGACGAAGTCTAGTTAATAACTTAAATCCAGTAGGATGGTTAACATAATAAACAGGTGCTGCAGAGGATTTTACAAATTTTAGTATATAATTTTTGAAAAGTATTAGTGAAGGATAGTTTTTAATGTTTTTGCAGCTCCTTGAGACTCTGTCTTTTCCTCAAGTTGAAAAATATTTTGCTGCAATATGGGAGCCTCCTTGTTAAATGATCCCACGATCGCATTAAACTCTTTTTCTTTTTGCAGTGTAGACTAAAGAACGCGAATTTCGACATCAGACCATGGACCTTTCGTAGCCTCCTACGTAACGTTGGTAATTGCAACGATGAACGATTTCCTTGCACTTGTTTACTAGTCGTGGCAACATTTTTTCCAAAAGGGTTATCGCACCTTATGCATTGGCTACTTACACAAGGATTTCCGGTATTAAAACTGGGACAACGCATCGAGTTGTTAAGCGTGGACAGAACAGAAACGTCTTTTTGCATCTCTGTTCGTCTTACCACAATTACAACTTTTTTTCATTCTCTTTGCCTTCGGGGATGTGACAGTCGAGTCGGTAATTGCAGAATATCCGTGTTTACCAAAGGAAACAATAATCCACATTTTGTTGCAAATGGGATTGTTAGCAAATACTGGTATGAGTGGAATAGTTTCAAACGGTATGAAAACAACAATAGATAGCAGTAAAAGGTTGGCCAGTATCTATAACCTTGAATCTTTTCTAAGCAAAGAAAGGTTATGAAAAATTAATAATTGGGCTAACCGTATACCAACTTTTCGACTATATCCACTTCCCTGATATATTTTCATTTACATTATTGGTGCTTTGTTTTGATGGACCAGCCATGCCAAACGTTTCATCTCTATATTTTACCATCTGATATGTATCTCTGGTGTCTTTGTGTAACTTTTGCCGGCGTTGCTTTTTCCAAGCGGAAAAAATAAAGTGAAAATTGCGAAAGCCCGTTCAGGACCTATGGTTTGTACTTTTATTAATTTGTATAAATTTCTATGTAAATTATCATTCATTCCTGTGGAGTATCCTGGAGGAATATAAGACACGCACCCCTTTATGATGCGCTTCCTCGGCTTTTCTACTTTGTTTCTTGTTTCGCTCGTGATCATTGATTCATTAGATACCAAGTATTCCAAAGAATTCCATTTCCTCACGATCGAATCCATTCTACTTAAAATAGTTTTAGGATCAGTTGTTTCTTGCTTTCTTTTGACTCTAGAATCCCCAACGGCTCGAAGAATACCTTCCAAGTCAGCGAAAATATGGTGATGAAAAGAATGTGATTTTTAAATTGTTTTTTGTATTCGTTGGATTGCATGGAATGGGTCCAGTTTGACTTCAGTGTACTCACCAAATATTTTCTTGATCTTTCTTTCCCATTTGCAGCGATTATCTAGCATAAAAAACCTTGGTGGGTCATCTCATAGTCTTATACGAAACTGAAATGTTCTTTCTTTGTAAAATGCCACGAAATTACTTCTTTCCTCTCATTCATTACAATGAACAGGGAATTGTACAACTTTATCCATTTTTAACATCTCCTTGTCTAAAGGCACTGATATTACCTGTAACCTGTTAAAAAACCCTTAAATATAGATATTACTTTTGTCCTTTTTCGAGAGCTCTACGTAAAAAATCACATGTAATAAGTCTGACCAAGACTTAAAGCCAATATAAATTTTTTTTTTACAAGATATTAGGTTGTTGTACCTCACTGCGTGTATTGTAAAAATGTAAGAAATTATTCCAATACGAAAATAATCTTCTTGAACAACTGGAAGTACCTGGAAAGAACTGTTTGTTTATTCATTCTTCGAGCATAACGCCCCTGTGTGACCCTAGTGTTGCATGACAAGTTTTGAAGGGGTTTGGCAATCTAGCCTGATCTTAGGTAGTATCTGAGTCAACTTTAGTTTTTTATGTCATTTTTGTCTTATTTACTTACTGTCTGGGTAGGTAATATAATACAAAACTTGTTAAGTAGAACACTTTGTGATCCTTCTTTGGGATTTAGACGAAGACAATTTTTAAATTATATTTTTAAAAATTAGGAATGGTTTTTACAGTTAAATCCCTGTATTTGACATGCCATATAATCTCATTATGATACAGAATGAGAGTATCGTAGCATTTAAGTTGTCGCGTGAACAGACAGGGAATGTTAACCTTATTCCATGTCATCCCGTTATTATTTAAAAATTTGACGAAGCAAACAAACACGAAAACAGATATATTTGTGTGTTGCTTTAGTTTTTACTAATGTGAGAAGTTGTAGCTACATTTCCAGAGGTCAATAAAAGTTGAAGCAATTTTACCGGCGGGAGTTAAAAATCCAAACTGAATTTCCAGGAGTAGTTAAATATATCAAAAGTTTACTTCCATACCCCTGCCTGTATATAAATGGAATTGTCCGCCAGGGCGTCAACCAATTTCTTTGTGTTCCTTTTAATTTTTTGAATAATCTTAACAGTCTTAATAATATTTTAAATTTTAAAAATAAAATAATGGTTTATGATAATGGTTTGAATTGATTTCCTTACAAGCTTATTTCCTATGTTTGTTTTTTACAGTGATTGGAGAAACCTTCATAAGTAAAAACTACGAAGAAACTGAAATTTTGCTAAATATTTATTATTCAAAAACATAAACACAAACTGATTGTTCAGAGAAATCTTTGGAAAGTTTTGAGAACATCAACTTTCGTAAATAAAATATCCTTTACGTTTTTGAAGTTATGAAAGTTATTTACCATGCTGTTGTGTTCGACTATGTACAGAATGACGTGTTTTTATAGATAAAGAACTTGGTTCATAAATCATTTTAAAATATTATTTATGGCAGTTATATCAATTTGTAAGCATGGCATGCTTTCCATATAAACTTATAAAACATGAAGCATAGTTAGCTGTATGGTATTAAATTAACAAGAAGAATAGTTTATATTTAAAAAAAAGTAATAGCTTTTTGTGAATAAAAATATAATGATTATGTCAACATTTGGCTATTCCCCTCCTCTATATATAATTTGAGAACCCCTTCTCCTCCTAGATAATACAGGAATGTTTCTTATCACACCAACTAAATATTAATATACAGCAGTACTGGAAATATTTATGGATGGATGTCAGCTAGATTTTTTAAATTTTCTTGAAAGGCTATTTGAGTTTATTTCGTGAATTAATTTTTGAGAACCATTCATACAGATTAAATAGTCAGCACTTGACATTGTTGGAAGGGACAATTCAGGAGTACACCAGTTACCTGAAGGTCACCCAGCACCCACCCTCTAATCACATGGATAGCCACTTTATCTTCTGTGATTGCTATAGGCTGCAGGAAACACTCAGGTGTATGTCATGTTGCGTGCTACCACCCTATAATTAGCTGCAATGATATATACATATATCTTATATTGTTATTACCAGAAATCAAGCTAACAGTGCCAAAAATGTCTGATTCACTTGGTTATTCACTTCGTTACTGGTTACTCACTGGTTAGCATACTACAGATATGTCCATTTTTATGTGTACCTATTTTATGACTACCAGCCACTGGATCAGTTGAACAAGAGCCAACACTGATAATAACGTTTCATTAAAATAACTTTACTTTTCTTCCATTAATTTACAATAAAAATATTTCATTAACATCCTATGAACTTCCTTTATTTAAATTTATTTTCAAAAGAAAATGCTATTCATAATTCAGTGAATTCATTTAGACACATAAAGATTGATACAGAATGAGCCAACCAAAGAGGGTTAAATAGTTAATTTTTGTAACATAAGCTTTTGTTAACAGTTGACAAGAGGGATTTTATACGAATTTGTCAATTAAGTAATTCGTTATTTATTTGGACTGTAAGTTACATTTTTTGAAAAATTGCTATATAATATTTCCAGGAATATCCCTATCTATAAAACAAATGAAATCTCGAAACATGTAAAATGGCAAAATACTGACCAAGACGGATTGTCAGGGTGGGAAATTCATGTCAGTGATAAAAGAGAGCCAGCCAAACGAATGAGCTTAAGCCGTGAACCAACAATGTGACAAAATAGAAGCGCACATGGATCTAGAAAATGCTCTTACGATTAGTGGGATCTCATACAAGTCGGTGCCACTTTGGGGGGTTATCGTTTTAAAATTGTTTTGTATGTATTTGATTAAGTTACTGTCCAATCAAATTGTTGATTAAGTTACTGTCCAATCAAATTGTTGATTAAGTTACCGTTAAATCAAATTAATTATGTAGCTGTTAAATCAAATTAACTCATTTTTCATTAAATTACACTAAACAACATTGTCACAAAATAGAAGTGCACATGGATCTAGAAAATTCTCCTACGATCAATGTGATCTCAAACAAGTTAGGTGATACTTTGGGGAGTTATTGTTTTAAAATTGTTTTGTGTATATTTGATTAAAGTTGAATTAAGTAACTGTAAAAAAAACCTGTTTACATTCAGTTATGGTACAGTATAGAAAAAATAAACATATGTATAAGTTTTCTAGGCTTCCCAGGTTTTCTAGGTTTTCGCCCTATTTACATCACATATGTATACATTCATATATCGACTGTACAGAAAAGGTATATATAAGTATAGGTTTTCTAGGTTTTCCAGGTTTCTAGATTTT
>JANTOQ010177368.1:0-14376 GCA_027564595.1 Bythotiara depressa | reverse complement strand
TGATATCCATCTATCCACAGCACAGTGCAGAGGATGGCCTCTTTGTGATATCCATCTATCCACCGCACAGTGCAGAGCACGACCTCTTTGTGATATCCATCTATCCACAGCACAGTGCAGAGGATGGCCTCTTTGTGATATCCATCTATCCACCGCACAGTGCAGAGGACGACCTCTTTGTGATATCCATCTATCCACCACACAGTGCAGAGGACGACCTCTTTGTGATATCCATCTATCCACAGCACAGTGCAGAGGACGACCTCTTTGTGATATCCATCTATCCACCGCACAGTGCAGAGGATGGCCTCTTTGTGATATCCATCTATCCACAGTACAGTGCAGAGGATGGCCTCTTTGTGATATCCATCTATCCACAGCACAGTGCAGAGGATGGCCTCTTTGTGATATCCATCTATCCACAGCACAGTGCAGAGGACGACCTCTTTGTGATATCCATCTATCCACAGCACAGTGCAGAGGTCGACCTCTTTGTGATATCCATCTATCCACAGCACAGTGCAGAGGACGCCCTCTTTGTGATATCCATCTATCCACAGCACAGTGCAGAGGACGACCTCTTTGTGATATCCATCTATCCACCGCACAGTGCAGAGGATGGCCTCTTTGTGATATCCATCTATCCACAGCACAGTGCAGAGGACGCCCTCTTTGTGATATCCATCTATCCACAGCACAGTGCAGAGGATGGCCTCTTTGTGATATCCATCTATCCACAGCACAGTGCAGAGGACGGCCTCTTTGCAATATCCATAGGTCATGTTTATATATTTGTATTATATACTATAGATTTAAAAGAAATGCAGCATAACTGCAAAGGAATTACCTGTTATAATGAAATAGGATCCATCTACCCCTTTCTTTCATACCTAAATTCTTCAGTGTTTAATTCTATTTAATGTATTATGCTGTACATTAAATGTATATATGTATGTATATATGTATGTATGTATATATTATGTCCTATATGTTATATGGAAAACATCTTTAGCAAATTTGAGCAAAAGTTAATTTGGAGGAATGTTCCTAATTTTACCCCAATTTAGGACAAAATCAGGCAGCATTTTGGACCAGAATTTATTTGTAAAGCTGACCAAATTCCTAATGAAGAAGCAAAGCAACTTTACAGAACTGAAAAGTCTTTTTTATGAATCCAAAGCTATCAACTTGTAAAGCTGTGTGTCACTAGATAACTTCTTCATATGAGTAACATTTGTAAGCCTACCATGGTGGTGGCGGATGGCAATTCATGCTATTTACAATAAATTTACAAGTAACAACTAGAATAGTTATACAATATAAATGTTTCACGGTGGAAAAAATTATTGCTTGTATAAATACATTAAAGTGGGGAAAAACATAAATACTTGTAATGTCTCTTAATCGATATGTTAAGGCAATATTCTAATCCTGTGTGACTAACATTTTGACTGTTCTCACAATGATTTACTTTGATGTAGGAATTGACTGGTTCCTGTTTGTTCTTTATTCGATCATGTGAGAAGGGGATAACTACAAGTAATGTTGCACAGGTAATAAATACTTAATTTAGTCACATATGAGGACATAATTTTTCGCTGTGATTTCACAGAACATAATTTTCTGGACAAATTAAGGACTACATGTTTGTTCAGATTATTCTGTAAATGTCCCTAAATGATTTGCACTAAATAAATTGATCTTGTGTTCACATTAGATTGTCTAAACCATGCTTCACTTCTTATTTTCAATCTTACTTCCCATGTAAAAGGAAGAAAGAAAACAATGGTGCCATCTTTTTTTTAGCATTCCATATTAATGATATTTTTCAAATGAAGTGAAGTTATGGTGCAAACAATGTATTTTAACTAAAGAAATGTTTGTTCGTGTTTTAACTAAGGAAATGTTTGTGGCAGAACCCGCCCCCTGTCAGTTTAAAATATATATATTTTGAACCAATGGTGCAAATGGGCTGAAATTTTGTGACCTTTTCTAAAATTTACTTGGAATCAAAATGATGAAAAAATTTCATTATTTGGAATAATGGTTCTTCCATTGGAATACTGTTGGAAAGAAAATTTTGTTTAGAAATCAGAAATAATAATCATATAAGCTCATTCTATTTGATAAAACACACCCAGGCTTATTTTAGAACATTTAAAGTAGGTCTCAAATTTCTTGGTGACAAATAGACAAAAAAGTTATTGATGACGTCATCAGCGCAGTGATGACGTCATCAAAATAATTTTTTGACCAAAAGTTTTGTATTGCCCCCAAGTATGTATGTGCCAGGTTTTATTGTTATTGCATGTCTATATCAAAAGTTATGGAGGGAGGGTGGAATCCACACCCCCAAAAGCCTAGGCTGAATAGGGTTAACACCAGTAAGTATGTTCTTAGATCTAATCCAGATAATAGTATAAGCTTCCTTGAAACAGGAAGCAGGCCTATTTCTATTAGAACAGCTCACTTTGACAGGAAATATATACTTTCTCTTTAGGATACTTAATTTTTCCAGGAAGTCAGATAAAATATCTCTCTAAGAACTACTGAATTTGCCAGGACATGGATAACTTGGTTTTTATTGCAGCTGACTTTAGCAGGAAAGAAATATGTTCTTATAGAACACATATTTTTCAGGAAATCAGAAGAAAAACCTCTCTTAGCACACCTCAACTTGCCAGGACATAAGAAGTCTGATGTTAGAACAGCTCCATTTTCCGGAAGAGTCCTAAGCCTTTGTCTTAAGAACTTATGTTGTCAGGAGGATGAACTTCATTATTTCATTAAAACAGATCTATTTGCCAGCACTAACACAACACTAGAACATATTTATTCTAGAAGGCCTCTGTTGGCTGTTTTCAGTTGCTACTCTGTATGATTGAATGATTCTAATTTTCCTGTATAACATATAACATATTATAGTAATGAATATTAATGTTCAAAGAATCACCATTAACTTGGCAGTTTCTAATTTTTTTAAATCAAAATTCTCTATAAACCTTACACCTATGACTAAGCGCTTGTTTTCTCTATCTTTACTGCTTGTTATTTTTCAGGAGGTAAACTTCATGAGTATGGATTGTAATAAAGGAGGTTTATTGAACGGTGTTGAACTACTTCTACAACAGGTGTTTGTTCCATCATTACAAGCTCAAAAGGTACATGTCATCTTTCACTATTCTAAATAGTAACGAATTGTTAATATGGTGCATATCTTATGGAGTGTGTTCTTCTATTATCCTGAACTAACTACCACTCACCCTCAACACTCAATAGCACACAATTTAATAAAGCATGATGTTTAATTTACTAAACTTTCACGCAATGAGAGTGCTCTTGTTCACAGTTTGTAATATACTAAAGTTTAACAAGCAGTCATTTTAATACTTTTAAGCTGATATTACAATGTTGTTAGAGCTTCAACTGTTGAAGTTGCACAATTTAAATATAAGTGATTGACAATGGAACCAATTGGTAATCTCTAGTTATTCACATTTTGCAATTTTAGTTATACGTGTGCGAGAAACTGTATTCTAACAGGCTTATAACAACAAAAGTTATAAAATAATCCCTTAGTTAAAGAATTGTAAATTACAATTTTCTTGGATGGATGTTTATAAAAATATCCCATTCTCTTATGCAAATATTCTTTGTAATAAGAATTGGTCAATGATAACAGGAAAATTATTTCAAATCTTTGTGAAGAATCACTGGTGTAATTGTATAGATAACATTTTCCTGTTGCAACATAGATAGCCTTTAACATTATAATGTGTACTTGTGTAGCACATGTAAATGTTTCTCAAACAACATAAAATTAGTACATCTCCTGTTTATATTTATTGTTTTATTTATTGACAGCACTTATCCTTTCATCTTTATTACAAGGGAATAATTATAGTGATAAAATGTTCTTAAATTTTTTACCTGTTCTATACAATTTATATTATGGAAAGAATTCCTTCATAGATGTATCATAATAAATAATATAAAGATTAAAAGATTTTGTAATAATATATATATATATATCTCAACATAATGAACATATATATATATATACATGAATATATATATATATATTTATATGACAGTCATCTTACAAAGAACTGGCATGTGTGGCATGTGTGGCAGGAATGACTGGAATGCTTTATAGGCCTAGAAGGAAGTGAATAAGTCACATTCTTGGCAGTATCCCCAGGTGAACATCATCATGTGTGTGATATACAATAGCGTTACGGTAAAACCAAATGCCATTTTAAAGTGAGAATCTGTGAATATGGTAATCTTTCATCTGACAGCCAAAAAAAGAAAACCATCCAGACTAGTTACCAAATTTCCAAACCACATTTCTATTTCACTAACTCAACCCCAGAGAATTTGAAAATTTATACAACAAAAAGGAAGGTTCAGTTAGATTTCAGTTATGGTTCTGAAGATGATGTGATATAAAATAATATTAATATGTAGAACTAAATAATTGCTTGTTAGTATTAAATGTGTCAAAAGCAAGGAGTGTTGTAAAATGATAATGTAGGAGGGGAGATGATTTCAACACAATAAACTGTCATGACTTTATGACACAAAATAGTATTATGTAACTTTTATCAAATAATAGAGTTTTATTTACAATTTTAATTTTATTATTTTAGGACTGGGGAAACCTTGGCAACTCTGTTGATGGAGCTCCATCAGAATTCATTACACAACTGAGCAAATTTGCAAGTATATTGTCAACTGCTAGGGTTAATATGTCTGGAAAGTAAGTGCTTTTTAATGATATACTCCTTATATACTTGTTCAATATATTTTTTTTTATTTTAACATTTAATTGGAAAATATCTCTTCCTCTCCCCACTAAAGCTAAAAAATAAAAAATAAAAAATAAAAATTTATAAAATTCATTTACTTTTTCAATATTTTCATTTTGTTTCAAACTTTTATGTTCAGTGTGGTGCTAGATGCTGGTAATTTAAGACCTACATTGGAGTCAATGAAATCACCAACTGACTATGTATCTGCTGGTAAGTTTATTCTTTCATATTATTTAACTGAAACTTAATTTCATTATTCCAATAAGTATTCCTTTTTACTTTATATTTGTATTATATCTTAGAGAACATATTCTTTATATTTTTAGATAATTATTATTCAAAGAATAGAACGATGTTTCCATTTGTATAATACAAAATATGAATATTTAGCAAACATCAAATGAAAAGGCTATTACCCCATGTCAATATGTTAATCTTAGGTTAAAGTTTACAATAAAGTTTCTATTTCATTCATTCTCAAAAATAATACATCCTGACGAAGGCTTTTCATATACATTTGCTGAAAATACCTCAGGATCCAAGTGTAAATTAGATATCCCCACATACCTTAATGGAATAAATGTTTTGCGGTTTTTGGTCTCTTGCGCGAAATTTTATTTTTATATTATTATTTTAATGTGATTTTTTAAGTGTTTTGTGTTTACTAATAAACATCTTTGTAAAGATGTTAATTTATTGAAAGTAAAATCGTTGAGAATTAACAACTGGTAAAAAAATTTTTTTTTAAAGCTAACCGCAAAATTAAATTCACACAAAATACTTGTACATATGCCAACCGCAAAATTTAATTCCTGCAAAAGACAAAAAAATTGTGAAATTCCTAACTGCTAAATTTTCTTCCAGCAATAATTTTTTCAATTAAGGAAGTAAACTTATGGGCTTTTATCTCCAATCCTTATCTCCTTTCCAGAACGTGTCTAGAAATGAGAATGGAGAAATGGAGAAACAAGATAAGATGGTACTAACCAGTGTCTTGAAAAAGAAAACTGTCCAAGCTTCACTAGATGTGTATGTTTCAAGGTGTCACAAAGACTCCAAATTGCCCAATTCTGAGTTAAATGATGTACCCCTTGTTGATCCATGCTGAACAACCATGTTTTTATCATTTGACATGTTCACAATACTTATGGATAATAATTTTGGTAAATTTGGCACCTTATTCCAATATATTATGAACATGATTGTATTTTCATGAAATCTTGAAATAGAATTGCTATATCCAGAAAAATAAAAGTTTTAATTTGTGTGAAATTTTATTTCAGCTAGTAACCTAGAATTGCTTGAAAATATTGAAAATTTGGTTCTTTCTTGGATCAAACAAATAGATCAAGTGCTTGCTCAGAGTGAACAGGTATGATATAGTATGAAAGAAAAGTATTTGTTTTAGCTGATCTCAGCATTTACTGTTATGCAGATGTTGTCACAATGAAACATCTCTCTTGGTGTGAGAAAGATAAAAGATAAAAAACTATTTAGACATAAGGTGACTTTGCTATATAAAGAGTCTAATCATTAAACATAATTACAAGTACTGAATACGATATTTTTGTGGCTTCTTTTATTAATAATGAAGCTACTATTGTCAAATAGAACAGAGGATTTATATAATTGTTACATATGGTTGAAGCAGGTGTTTTAATCTATTTTAAACGAATAAATACTATGTAGATTATTACTGATCCATATTCTTCTTAAATTTGACAAGCTTTCTTAGTACTCACTTCATGAAGAGAATGTTCTATATACGATACAATGTCATTGTAGATTAATAATGCTCATCAGAATGGGTGTCATTTACCTTCACTTCTTAAGATTTTAAAAATCATCAAAATGTTTGCAAATGAATAGACGATCTTGAATAGCTCTTGACTGACTAGTCTGGATGGTTTTCTTTTTTTGTCTGTCAGATTAGAGATTACCAATATTCACAGATTCTCACTTTAAAATGGCATTTGGTTTTACCATAACACTATTGTATATCACAATATAACATATATTCTGACATGATCATGGAGTCAGAACTCAAATTATCAAATGTTAAGAAAAACACGAATTGATCATGAGCTACATCATATATAGTTCCAGCTTGTATTATCAATGTTTTTAATTTATTTTGTATCTGTCCCATAACTGTTGTTGATGAACATTTGATATATATGACTATTGTCTCTATAGAGGCAGCTGAAGGGCATCCAGAAAATATTAATTGATCGTGCTTCAGTAATTTTATTTTATTATTTATTTTTTATTATTTTTTCTATTCAAGTTAGGTATTAAACACCTTACAGACACTTACATACACAACACTGCACCACTAGCTGACGAGGACAATTAGAGGACAATTAATGTATATTGTCAGACTAGTGGCGCACACAACATAAATTATTTTAAATATATAAACAACAACCACAAGTATTTTTGCTTACTATTCTGACCTGTTCTCTGTAGACTAGTGATGTTTATCCCATCATCATCATGTGACATTGTTATATCATGTGACATTGTTATATTAGATATATATGGGTTGCGAATTTAACACCTGTTTTTTTGTTGCTTAGATGAGAAAAGAAGCTGATGATATAGGACCAGGTGCTGAGCTAGATCACTGGAGAAAGAGAATGGCTAAATTTAACAGGTATTTTTTTGTTTGAATTTATTATGTAGTAGAAATTCTTAATCATTTGAACTTGTGCACAGTGGATATTATTTCTATGAAATGTCCTGTATTTTCTTGTATTGCATTAGAACATTTTGTGACCATTGTTCTTTATTGATTATTTTTGAATATAATTAAAATACATATACTTGTGGAAGATTTTTATCATTTTTTTCACAAATGCTTCTATAATAAACAGACATTCCATTTAGAACAAAAAAATCAAGATATTAAAAAAGTGAAGAAACCACGAATTTCTGGTGGCATTTTCTGGTGGGTATTTTTAGAAGTGAACAGTCATATATATGAAGTGACCTGCACATCAAAGTTTACACTTACGACAATAATTTTTTTTTTTTCTGCCAGTTTTCATTAGGTCCAACTTAAGTGCCTTTTACATCAGTCACTAAATATCACCATTGGACATAGCCAAAAAATATTCCTTATATATTAATTTGTTTTGAAATAACACTCCCAGCTTCAGTATTAAAATACTCCAGAATACTCCAGATGTAGATTTATTTCAATATAACAACAAGCTTTCTTCGACTAAACAATTTTTTACTGTTTGCATGAATATCACAACAAACTAATATTTGTACGAGGGGTGAGAAACATTTTGATTTTGATAAAAATATAATTCAGGAATTGTTTATGTTGGCCATGAGATGTTTTACATCAGAAGATTTGCTAATGTTTTAAAGGACAAAACGACAAACAAGGAAAACATGTATGTTGGGAATGTAAGGGTTTGCGTTGGACAAAGATCTGATGACCAACAGTTAATTCAGGACATGTATTAAGATTTAAAAAAAAGGCTTCTACATCTTTGGCCTTTGAATCTCAAACCTTTTCTAATTTTTTTTCTGGAATAAGCAACACTAGTTTGCATGCCTGAGTAAAGCATGATGTAAATATTAATCTACAAAAACTTTTATAATGTAGTCTTCTGGATCAAGTAAAGAGCCATCATTGTAAATCAGCAATTGGTGTGTTGTATGCAGCTCGATCTCGAAGTATTAAACACTGGAAGGAGCTTGATGGTAGAATAACTGATGCTGCTAATGAAGCAAAAGATAACGTGAAATATCTATACACTCTTGATCGTTTGTTCATACCATTGGTTAAATGTTCTCCTGTAAGTTTTCTTATGTAACATTGTACAAGAAACTACATTCTGTATATTAGTTATGAAAAGAGAAGACCTAAAACATTGATTACTGATAAACATAGATATAATGGCCATTTTAAGGACCATGTATGAAAAACAAGCTTTATAGAGAGGTTTTCTTTATACAGCATGTTTAGTTGTAATTACTATATGAAAGTATGTTTAGCAAGTTACCGTTTTAATAATGTTTCTGTTGCTGCTTATGTTTTTAACCATCTAAGAATAAAAAAACATTTGTTAGAAGATGCAGCAACTAATCAAGGCCATATTGTTTATGATTACATATTTTGAGCATAATCTCTGTAACTGAATGTTCAAACACATTCACACTATTCTGGAATGATGTCACAGATTAGTCACAGTTATAATGCTTCTAAATTTTGGATTTCTAAAATTTGTTGGTGTCAAGCTTGCTTTGCAGATGTAGGTGTTCATGTGGCAATAGAATATCTTCGAAGTGGAATCTCCTTACTTGAAAAATTTGGGAAGAATTTCTCCAATATTTTCTGCATATAATTATAACTTATAGCTCTGAATCAAAAGGAAAAACCACAAAGTGTGAACTTAAACACTGAAGTTAAACATGTAATATTTATTTTTTCAGCCTGAAATGGTGGAACACATAGCAAGCTTAATGAATGCTATCCGAATGATACATAGTGTATCACAATATTATAACACATCGGAAAGAATGACATCACTGTTTGTAAAGATAACAAATCAGATGATTACGACTTGTAAAGTATACATCAAAGAAGGTGTTTCAAAGATCTGGGAATTACCAAGGTTTATAATAGTTTTAGTTTTACTTATTTGACAATTTTTGTTGTATAAATTTTCAAATTCTCTGGGGTTGAGTTAGTGAAATAGAAATGTGGTTTGGAAATTTGGTAACTAGTCTGGATGGTTTTCTTTTTTTGGCTGTCAGATGAGAGATTACCATATTCACAGATTCTCACTTTAAAATGGCATTTGGTTTTACCATAACGCTACTGTATATCACACACATGATGATGTTCACCTTGGGATACTGCCACGAAAATGTGATTTATTCACTTCCTTCTAGACCTAGAAAGTATTTAGGATAATTTGCATTATAGCTAACCTACATCTGTAGTACTTTCTACAAATAAAACATTGTTATTTATCATGATCTAAACTTGAAATTGCTAATTGTCATTGTCTGTTCATAGGGAAATAATTGCATCAAGATTATGTGAGTGTACTAGACTCAACCAGGAATATCAGAAATGTTTTCACAGAACCAAAAACAGGCTCAAGGAGAATCCTAATGAAAGACAGTTTGAATTCAGGTAAAACATTTTGTTGCATGTTTCAACCTGTAATGCAGTTGTGTTTTTTCTTGTCATATATATGACAGTCATCTTACAAAGAACTGACATGTGTGGCAGGAATGACTGGAATACATATTAAGGTAATGCAGCAATATATACAAAAACAGAAATTAATGCCTCTGAAACAACTTCATAAAAGAACCATCCTAGTTTAGACAAAATTATAAAATTGTTAATGCTGATAATATAAAATTATCTTATTTATTTTATCATTGCATGTTTGCTAAATCCTGTACCATCCATGCTAACCGTGCTCCCATGCCAAAGTGCTCCTGTGCCAATAATTTAAGTAGTAAATCATAGGCATTAGAATAACGGATGCGCATGCGCTATCAGTTTCATGTCAGCTTCCCAATTTGTGGTAGGAATTTTATGTCGGAGTTAATGAAGTACAAAGGAAATTGATCACGTCCTATTTGTGAAAGTTATGATCAAGTTAATGTGTATGCACAAACATTTTATGTCAGCTTTTTTCTATTTTGGTCGCAATTTTATGTCAGTTAATGAATTACAAAGGAAATTGATTACTTCCTATTTGTGAATGTTATGATCAAGTCAGCTCGTATGTGCAAACCTTTTCTGTCAGCTTTTTTCTGTTTCAGTTGCAATTTTATGTGAGTGTTAATGAATTACAAAGGAAATTGATCACATTCTATTTGTGAAAGTTATGTTCAAGTCAGTGCATATGCACAAACATTTTCTGTCAGCTTTTTTCTATTTTGGTTGCAATTTTATGTCAGTGTTAATGAATTACCAAGGAAATCAATCACGGCCTATTCACTCAACAACAGGGTGTAGTGTTGTTTTCTAATCAGAGTGCAGTGTGAATCATCATCATCATAGTGTATTTCCAGTCAGTGTAAGTTACCTAAAATTACATATATAAAACTGGAAAAAACTGCCCACTGGTGTCATTTAAAAAAACTTTTAAAATATAAAATAGCATTATTACATTACCCAGGGGGTAAATAGGGCATATAATAGGTGATGTATTTTCTTTCTGTTACTTATGATTGTAAAGATAAAAATGGATAATTTTATTCCCTTGTGTCACATAAAATTATCTGTCAGAACACCTTTTTGGTGAGAAAGATTGGTGTTAATACGTAAACCCGGGAGTATTTGAGAATGGAAATTATATATTTTTATTCAGGTACTTAATATTAAAAAGATAAAAGTGGATGAAAAAACGCTTTAATGGTTGTAAAATATTTTTGTTAGCATGCTTTTATAGTGTGAATAGGATCACATTTGATTGAAAATAATTACCTCAATATGTTGGCAAAATTTGTGTGTGAAACAAGAACTTTGATATTTCCAGTCAGCTATGTGTGATTGCAAAGATAGAATGCTGTCATAGAGAACTGGCACAGCGAGAGCATACCCATATGCTGTATAATACATTTTTGTAAACTTCTATTGTGCAACATGCTTCTTATTTAACTTTTACAATCTTTCTCATAAAATGAGTATAAGCCCATCAGTAAAGGCAAACTTCAATTATGTTTTTTTCTTTTATTAAGTAGGTTAACATTCGTGCATAATAATCACTTGGCAGGTGCAAATTTACACAAAGCATTCCAGAATTTTGGTTAGATTGATTGCAGCAAGTTTGTAATTTATTGTAGCAGCATTATTTGTAAGAAAGCATTTTGTGTATTGTTTATATGAACAATACCGTGGTTTAACAGTAATAAAATAATAAAGCTTACCTAAATTATATGATTATATTTTTTACATCAATCAACAGTGAGTTCAGTTTGATGTATCAAATAGGCCATGATCGACTTCCTTTATAATTTATTAACATCGTCATAAAAATACAACCAAAATGGAAATAAAAACTAGAAAAGGATTGCGTATGCACACTGATCTGGTTGTAACTTTACCAAATAGGCCATGGTCAATTTCCTTTGTAATTTATTAACACCGACATTAAATTCCAATTGGAATGAAGCAAGCTGATAGAAATGGTTTGCGCATGTGCACTGACTTGGCCATAACTTTATTGAATAGTGTATTCTAGGTTTCATTTGTAATTTGTTAATACCGACATAAAATTCCCATCTGAAAGCACATGCGCATGGGTTGGTCCCCATTATAGAAATAGCATGGATGGCATGGACAGCACAGGATTTAGCAAACTCCATGTATCAATCAATATTTAGCAAAAAAATCATTTAATGATTTTTTCAATTTCAATCTACATAAAGAAAAATGTTCTGATAGATAAGATTACTGCAAATCATTGTCAATAATTTAAGATTATGTAATGTAGGTTATTGAAAGTGTTACTTTTGGTAAGAGTTTCTTGGAATGTGTTAAATATTTAGTGACAAGAATTCGCACAGGCATTCTTTGTTGACTAACTTTCTGCTTATTCTGTTAAGTTAATTTGTGACATTGCTAATGCTATTTTAGTTTTAAATGTTTTGTCTTTTTTACTCCCTAATTAGTTTCAGACTTATTGCTCTCATATTTTAGTGAAAATTACATTTTTGGAAAATTTGATGCATTTTGCAAGCGACTTGAAAAACTTGATGATATGTTTGGCACCATCCATAACTTATCAACACTACCTGATGTCCGGATCGAGGTATGTATATATAAATAGGATTATCAGTTCACTCTATAGATAGTTTTCAGTATGACATCAAAGTGAGAAATTTAATGAAAATGTGGTTGTCAGATTTGAATAGAGCTAAAATATTAACCACACATTTTTTCAATCATTTTCAAGGCAATTTTCATTTCAACTATGTTTGCAAGATAATGAGCTTCAAATGTTTATTTCTTCTGTATTTGTATGCAAATCATAATTTTTTCCTGCCAGCATGTGTCTGTAGTCAAAACACTTTACTATACACACCCAAAACTTACAGGACCATTTCTAGAATAAATTAACATCTTGACGTGAATTCAAAAATATCACAATTTTGAAATTCCAAAACTATTCTCTGTTGATCATTTCATTGGATATGTTGATAAACATGAAAACTATTTTTATGAAATGAATAGGAATAGATTAAGTATGTTTAAAGGTCATGTTTTGAAGCATATTCTTAGGAAGAATAGAGCGTGATGATAACTGTTAGCCATAGCTTTTAATGACTTCAATTGTATAATAGTCCACAGTTTGTGTTTATGTGTTTGTATGCAGCACATGTGAAGTATTATCTGAATATGCTCTTGTGGTGAAGCCATGTGGTAAGTCTGTATTTGTAAAGTTCTCATCTCTCAAAATTAAAAACAAAATTACAAAATGACTTTAATGAGATTATTATTATATCTCAACAATAATAATTATTGTCAAGGAATAATATTGAGGGTACATAGTTAGGTACCAATAAACACAAATATATGTACATATATCCAGTGTATATTTACAGAAAAAAGTCTTACATTTTAGTAGTTTCCTGTCTTTATCAAGTTTGTCTATATACTTATATATCCCAAAGCTATATTTATCAGATCAGGGGCAGAAAAATAAATTGGTTGGTGCTAGCATTTCATTTCTGCTAGTGGATTATGTACTAATTAGATCACGGTTTCGAGACTCGTCTAACTGAATTTGCAGTTTAAACATGAGTGATTGACACGAGGTGGAGCCAAGTGACAATCACTAGTGTTTCACCTTTTGCAATTTTAGTTAGATGGGTGTCGAGAAACCGTGATCTAACAGAATTGTACCACGATTGAAGTAAAAAGAACCTCCAGAATTTAATAGAATAAGATGTTGTACAGATGTTGAATAAATTATATCTAAATTTTTTAGTTACACGGAGGTTCATAATACGTGCTCTAACATGTCTATACTGCGACTTAAAAGAATGTTAGTGTAACCCTGTGATGCAAAACAAAAATTTTAAATGTAGAATAATTAAAGTTTAAGAAATTATATTTTCTACATCCCCCTGTCTACATACCATAAAACGCTAACTAAATATAGCTGATTTCCACGCCTCACTTGCGACCTTTTTAATAAATACAAGACTCAACGGCGACCTTTTTAATAAATACAACAATTGGAACAAAGTTCCTTATTAGAAAGAAAAACAAAACAAACAAAAACTTCAAACATCAAAACAAAACTATTTTAAAAACAAATTATGTAAACATTATAAACACGGTTCTTAATTACAACTTGATTTCTAATTTAATATTATCATTTTACTTATCCAATGTAATTACTCTGCCACCTTATATATCATCCATTTTGTTTTCTTTCTACCTCTACCTAATTTAGCAGTGAATCCAATTTCAAAATCGCTGTATTTTTACCCCCGTTTTACATTTTCTCTAATTATTTTCTATTATATATAAATTTTAATTTCATTTATTGTTTTAAAATCCAATCAT
>JANTOQ010177257.1:0-14523 GCA_027564595.1 Bythotiara depressa | reverse complement strand
AGATAAAATGCGCGAAAATTCATTCCCACAAAATATAAAGAGTGGTGAGCTGCAAAAGTTCATTTCTGTGAAAAAAATTAAACACTGAACTATAGATATAAATTTTGCTTATTTCCTCTCGGAATATGTGAAAAAAATTCTTAAAAGTCGTAAACGAAAGCCAATACTTTTACAGTCAAGAATGTTTTTGTATTTGATTAATTTACCGGTAGAAAGTGACTGGAGGAGTCATTATTTACTGTGAAATAAGGACTGGGGAGTCATTAGTTACCGGTAAAAAATGACGTAGGAGTCCTTTTTTAAGGGAGTCAAAATTTACCGTGACACCGGGAGCTTCCGTGAAGTCTTCTAAACCAATCAAAAGCTTGTATTTTCCCATACTGTCACAACTCATAATGGCGTCCCGGTTATAATATATCATAACAACTATGTAAATAAACGACTTGTGATTATTTATCAAACTTACTATGATATATGTATATGATGCACGCATAGAACTTTTTTCATAAAAGAAGAGAAAAACTACTCTCCTTCATGATTATGTTATATATTTGTTGTACATTATATATATCTTGAAAAAGATAACTTTATTTTACGTCCATGGTGTTGTTTTAAAACTATAAAATAGCTAGAATGATATCCCATATCAAGTTATAATAAATCTAAAAATCTAAAATACAAATGGCTTGACTTGTTATTAATTCTTTCCCATCAATGTTCAATGCTCGATATTCTTGTGAAAAGTTTATTTAAAAAAACACTTATATAAAATAACAAATACAGGGGCAGATACAGGATTTTGAACGTGTTAGTCGCAAATGTAGCTACTGTCACGCATCTCATGGGAGCCATTTTTCTGTTTTGTTTTCAATATTATAGTCAGTTTTAAAACATTCTGCTTTTACACACACATACTATTCTGTATATTTTTCTTTTAATTCATTTTTTCTACCAAAAGGTTAAGTATTATCCCAATTAAATAACACAATAATTTCAATTTGTTTTAAAATTTATTTTATCTGAAGATTGTGAAATTGTGTTATTTAATAATTGATAACCTAGTCAAAATTAAAATGAACCAGGATTGATGACGTTAAAGAGCCGCACTGCTATAGGTCTCCTCAGTCATTTGGTACCTGATTTAATGAAATTAATTAAAATCGTGTTGTCACTTTTTTATCATAAGCACAAATGATCATGATCACACTGACAATAATATATATACAAACAAATGTAACAGAATAAGTGCAACTACATGTACAACCATGAGATTAGGTGCAGGTTATTCAAAACTTTTCATACCCAAAGTGCATTTGTGTATCAGTCAGTATTAGTAATAATAATAGCAGGTTGAAAATGCTTTGTTGGTGTAATAGAGGAAGTAGAAGGAAAGAATGGTTATAATATATATCTAATTTATAACAGTAAAATACAAGGAAATCGAATTGTCAACAGTTGAATAATATGTTGTTTTCCTGATTTTTTATGGATCACATTTTCACCTAGTCATCTGCATGACTTGACTAGGTCTCTCTCTACCTGCCCCTAAATTATTAAATGGCACTTTCACTACAGGGCCCATTACACAATATGATTTTAGCTTTCCATTTTTCAAAACTAATTAAAAATTCAAATTCGTACCAAGCTTTACATGATCTAAACTTTTGAAAATATTTTTAAATATATTTTTCATTTACAATGGACATTGATGAGAAAGAGGTGTTACTTTTAAACAGTCATAGCTTCAAGTGCATAATAATTGTAAATAACGAAAATAAACGAAAAAGGAAAAGAAAATCTGTATGGGTGCGAGACTGGCTACAAAGGAGAAACGAAAATGGGGACTACTTGGCCATTATAACCAAGGTAAAAAAGTTAAGATCAGGAAAACTACAGGATATACTTGTGAATGAAAACAAATACGTTCCAGGTTTGTATTTGTTTATTTTTCCCTCTGCATGCGTTCTTTTAAAGACGATTTAAATTGTTCGAGTCGCATGGAATGCAGACTTTTTGCTCTCAACCAACTTTCTCTGATCTCTGTAATACAATCTTAAATTAGTCATTTTGTCAGTTATCTACTAGGTAGAAAACTCTGAAAAACACCTGAGGAATTCTAATTGAATACTCTCTTTGGTCTTGGAGATGCAGCACAGTACTAGCGACTTTACGTAGGAGCTGTGCATTGTGGTATCTTTTTTAAAGCACAGCGCAACACGGCATTATACAGATTTTCGTTTTGCGACCAAAGTTGGATCAAAACATCAATTTATTAAATGAAAAATCGCAAGGTGAAATCATATCGTGTATTGGGGCCTTACCTCTAACAAACACTAATCAAATTTCCTCACACAAGGATTACATCTCGACTACATAAACTATTACAGCAACCGGACGAAAGTAAATGGTGACCACCATGGGGTTATTCTTTACCATGTTAGAAGTAGAGTATGTTTAATCAGAAGATAATTTTGTTTCTGAGAATACTAAGATTAATAATAAACATTTTAGAGCCAAAATAATTTAGACATTAATTCTCCTTTAAGCTAATTTATTTTATTTAATATATATAAAAGATTTCAATAGATGAAGGGTCATTGTAAATGGATATTCCAAATAAATGCCAATATTATTATTTATTATTTCATTGCTTTAATTACTCTGTTCAATGTCTATTCTTGGTGCTAATTTTTTTCTACATAGCTATTCACTAGTACAACTTTTTCTTTTTGAAAGTGACTGCTATGCTTCATCTACTAATAAAGTTATTCTATTATACATTGATTGAGTTTATCCTACCAACTAAACGGTTTGATAAGCCATTATATGATTAAACTTAAATCTAACCCATGACCTATACTATATGTCTCATTCCTTTTATTGTCATGAGCAATGGTCCCCGATGATATCACTTCAGTGCCTTACAAGGGAAATAGTCTTTATATAATTATATTCTGTTTTTCTTTGTTCATTTGTTCGTGTTTTTTGTTTTGTTTTTTTCACTTAGTTTCTTATACAATGTGTGCTATCATTGTGATTTGATATTTAATAAACAACAACAACAAAGAGACAGGGCAGATCTACATTATGCTCACATGACCAATCTTAATTTTAATAATGTCACATTTTATGAGTAGATTCTTCTCCTTTGCTTTTGTATAATAATAATGCCATTATTTGCTTAGGATGTAAAAATTGGTCAAGCGAGGGAGTGATCACAATTGCCCTTATTTGGAGATTGACTTAACATACCGTTTTGCTCAGTAAATCTTCTACAGAACCAGTTTGAGATTTGTGTTGAAGATACTGCACTGACTGTGATAAGGCCAATACATATCTACCGTTGCACTAAAAAGAACATAAATTATATATAAAGGTTACAATCACTCTATCATGCCAATTCTTCACTTTATGTGGAGAATAAACGGCAAAGTTGAATTCTATAGATATGTTGGATGTATCTGGTTTGGGAAGAAATAATTTTTATTTGTTAGTGTGCAGTATTATTTCTGTCAAGACCGGTCATGTTGGAAATCATTTTATTTACCAACATTCTAGAACAGTTTTTATTTATTTTCGAAAAAAAGAGCACCAAATCTTTATCTAGATTTCTCAATGGATGAGAGCAATTCTATGGAGAATTTTTGAATTGAAATGACGTCTTAAATATATGTGGGTTTCACAAATGGCAAATAATTTCTTTCCCAGAATTAAGTTAACTTGTTATCATACCTATATGGTTATGACTTCTCAAAGAAAAACAATAAATTAGACAAATTAAGCTGTTGTGAGAAATTCAAAAGAGCCATGCATCCTTCGTCCCTAAATAGCCCTTAATTATATATTCATATTTTACTGTAAAAGAATGCCTCCTACAATTCTAGTCACAAGAAATTGTAAAAGCAGAGGCCGGTAAACATTTGAGTTAGAAAACTCGTATTACAAAAAGTTTGAGTTATGACCTGGCGACGCCCATTTTTATTTTTCCTAACTGGAGATTTTTTTCAACATTTAAATTTAGAATTAGGAAAGATTTCTTGAGTTATTGGGGGCATTTTTTAAATGTTTATCCTGTTTGTTGAATGGGGTAAATTTAACATTTTTGTAACTATAACGCTACCAGCTATTGCCAAACACTTCGCACAGAATTGTTGTTACTTTTTAGCGGAACACACGGTTTAGTACGCTAAAAATTATGCTATGAGCAGAAAAATTAGCTGTATAGAAAATCAAGATTTAGTTCAGGAAAACAATGCTACACTATTCATTACATTTATGAAATACATAGTTTTAATGCAAATCTGCTAGACAGGTACATAAAAGGTTTATAATTTTTTAAAGTAAAAACTAGCGATTCATTCTCAAGAGCATGGCATATCTTACTGGAATATACTTAAAGAAAATCTTCAGTCCATAAAATTTCTAAACATTTTCAGTTCTTGTTCTTTTCGCAGAACAAATTAATATTTTCCACATAATATCTAATTATTTATGTGCTTAGACTAAATCTTACTTTAAAATAAACTTTCTTTATGCAAATACATAGGTGCTATCCACTATTACCATCTGCATAAATAACACTAAATAACACTTTACTTCAATAATAAAATTTAAGCTATGGCCACATTTGGATCAGGCAGGTGCTGCGACCACACAGTAATTTTTTCTGTGCATGACAAGTTTTCTTAGTTATTTCTTTCTTCTATGGGGTCTAGGCATGCTTATAAGAGATTGTGCTTAAAACCATTAAAATAATTTTGTCAGTACAGGTGTGAAGTTTTAGATTTCGATCTACCATAGACAGTACCTGCGCTTACTTTTCACTTTTACTTCCACAAAACTTTTCCCTACTTTATTCCAAAAACCATGCTTATTATTAATGCTTGCTCAAGCATTATGGTTCCATTGATGAGGATTAGTTGTTTTCTACTCATATTTTGTCTTGATATCCCACTAATAAATCAGGACTGGGGATCAGGATGCGATAAAATGACTGAGTGTTCAGTCTTTCATCTTAAGCATCCAGTCATCATTTTAATTGACGGGTTTCACAACAGCTTCACATGTTTAACTTACTTTCAGAAGACAAAACAACAAGGTAACAAATTAACTTAATTATTATACATCTAATGATTACATTAACAATATGGTACAGAACATTACAGCAAGTAATATAAAATTGAGTGTCAATAAAATTTTACCAGTGTATGACCAGCTGTGAGTAACTTTGTAAAATGATGGATAAGTGAGAGATCTTCAATGTTTACCTTAAAAAGTAATAAAAAGATTTCATGTGACTCATGAAGCAACAGACATTCGGGTAATTTTTTCATAAAATTAGATTGTCATCGCTCAGCTATGGGAACTAGTACGTTTACATAAAAATACTTTAACAAACAGGTAATCAACTATAACTACTAACTGTTTATTAACTGGTGGTATTCTACTTTTTGTTCAAAACTACTTATGATACAGCATTAATGTACTGTCTTCCAGATGGTAAAATTACTTCTCAAACCATTGCAGTGAATAACTATACTCCCTGAAAGAAAAGAAGTGAAAGATCTGGAAATCTTTGTCTATAATAGTATATCCAATTGTCTACAAGGAGAAAGCAAATTTTTACTGTAAATTTTTAAAAGTTGCAAACAGTTATTATATCTACCAAGGTATGATTTGAACATTCCTAATATAGAATTTATAATGAACTGGAATGTGGTACTTTGATAATAAAATATTTCGACAATTTTCCTTTTCTATCCAACTCCTAGAGTTTGAAAAATACTACAACTCTTTCTTGTATATTAGTTAGTGTAAATAACAAGTTCTGAATAAATGGTAACTATTGTTATTATTATTACAATTATTATCAGTACGATTAATATTTTAAATTTCACTAGGTTTATTTCTTGTAACATAATAAATAATTACATTGTTTTACATTGGAAGATATTTGTATGTCAGTCCAGTATTAGAACTCATAATGATATGATATATTTATCATGCTATGGTCCTGAATGATTTAAATGTTCGTCTACGTTTCTAGAGATACTTCTCTCATCATCATGAGTGAGATAAAAAACTTCAAACCTCCATGGAAAAAAGTTTTGTGGAAGTAAAAGTGAAAAGCAAGCACAAGTACTGCCCACTGCAGATGGAATTATAAAACTTCTGGCCTCTACTGACAAAATGCTTTTTAGACATAAAAGTGACAATACTGCTACGTGTATATTATCTAGACTCACCAATTCCCATATCTAGTTATTAATTCTATTGGTGTTTGGCAAAAGTTGGTATCCATACATCTGGCACATATGAGATACTGGAAAGTTTTATTGATTTTTCTTAAACTAATATTGTCCCAGTCAAATTTGATGGCGAGCAATTTCATTTTTTGTTTTATCTCTGTTACGAAAGCATGGGAATATTCTTTTAATCATTGCTCAAATGATATTTTTGACTCACCAATATAGACTGCATTACAATCACCACAAATTTTATAAACCGCACTCTTCTGTTTCATTTTCTTAACCCAGTCTTTAGGATGAGATAGAATTTTCCATTAGATGTGTTTAGAGTAGAATGTACACCAAATTCTGTGTTTCCAGAGAATACGTTGAAGTACTATTAATAAATAGATATGGGAATTGGCAGATAGCAGTATTGTTACTGTTATGTATGAAAGGCATATGTCCATAGAAGTGTGAAGTTTTATCTTTCAATCCACCACAGGTATATTACGTGTGCTTACTTGTCACTTTTACATCAGCAAAATACATCAGCATTTTCTGTGGTGGTATGAATATAATTTCACCAATCTCCCAGCCTGATGATGAAAGAAGTAGCTCTGGAAACATAGACCAATGTTTAAATCATTCAGGTCCATGACATGATAAATATATATCATACTGTATCATTGTATTGGTTCATCATCTCCATTGATCATACACACATTGTAGATTGTAGACATGCCTTCAAAGCCGTTTGTTTTATCACCATGTTAGAACGTCGGGATCGTCCCATATTTTTATTTCTTGTGCAGAAAATATGAATGCATACATTGACGATTCAATAAAATTAGTAATTTTGATGTAAATTATTACTTATTAACACCGTTAGTAGTGTTACGTACTTACTTTGTGTTACTTACTTACTACACAGTGTTACTTCCTAACACACCAATAGTGCTGTGAGACATAAACTGACGTAAGAGACTTTGTATTATTTTGATAATTTGATAATTTGTTCATAGCGTTTCTTTTTAAAATTCATAGTTTTTCATAATATAATGGTTTAAAAACCAACAGTAATATCATGTCGGTTAGAGCAACAGAGCAGCCACCAATTACATGCCCAAGAGTCTGGGTTTTATCACAGAACCTCCATGAGTAGTCAATGGTGATCTCCCATATTACAGCATTAGTCCTGTTGGCTATTGTAATAAAAGATAGAGGTTTACAAAGCTGTAAATGTTTCTAGGAAGGTGTTGCAGAACATTTGTCCAATGGTTTTTGAGTGTACATTTTTGGCATAATCCCATACAGATTTAAAATCACAAGACTTTGCTTTGTCAGCTCGTTTTTGATGATGGAATGAGTCTTAACAAGTGCTCTTTAGTTGATACATACTGGTCACAGTTAATCGGCTTGTAATACATTTCTATCAGAACAGTTTACTGGCTCGTTCCGGCTACACTGCGTTGCACAACTTATTATAAATTGTACAATCGGGCACATGGAAATTATACATACACTCAGGGTCTATTAATAGGACAGAAGAAGCCATACCAGATTTCCATTTAACTGATGAGATGTTTTACCAAAGAAACCATTAAAACAGTCAGCAGCATAGAGGACATTAATCCTGAAACAGAGAAGAAAATATTTTAACACTTACTATATATATGTCTTAATATCATTCACTATACTAAAATATTAGTAAAGTTAACTTTATATTAATCTTGTTGTAAACAACAACTTCTGTTGGTTTTTATGAAAAATGAAATCAAGTCTCAAATTCCTTAATTCCCATTTGGTTGGTGGAACTATGCAGACACGAATTCATCACTAAAATATTGTGAGTTCATTTTTCGTTGGCGATTTGACCTGCGTGACTGGTCTCGTCGGATGAGTTCATAAGGGGTTCAGTCATTAGAATCAGCCGTTCTTCATACTCATCATTCTTAAATGGGTTAGCAGTGAGGTCTTCAAAAATTCAATGCCATTCTCTAACTGTCTCCTTCATGCAGTGCTGGTTGGTTTAATGATGGCTTCTGGGAAAAGTTGTCATTGTATGGCTTAACGTCACCAGGATGTCTACGGAATGTTCTTCCATCATATTCTCTTTCCATTAGTAAGAGACTGCCTTTGTTAAATATGTTGATGATAACACATTTTGTGTTATGTATCTTCATTTAAGTTATACCTAGCTTCTTAGTTAAAATATAAAAGGCTTCAAGTACACATTGTTTTGATAAGATTGTGCAGCTTTACTAATTCCTTTCCATTTAAAATAATATGTGGTGTTATTTTTTCAGGTGCATGTCTGGTTCTGATGTATTAGTTAGGTTTATTGTGTTCTGCCCATCTTATTTCAGCGTTACATTTTGTTATAACTTTTTTTTAATTTTCTGTTTTATTTGTTTTATTTACTATTGTTATATCTATTATGGTACATCAAATGCCTTCTTCATTTCAAACTTAATCCACCTATTTTTCAAATCATTATAAAACTTCTAAATTGTTTCTGAAACCATGTAACATGAAATTCGATATAAATGTCCAAGTGCTTTGGTGTATAATCCATATAATCACAATATTTCCAATGTTTACAATAATTATAATTATAGAAAGTGAATTATTGTCATTGTAAATGGGCCTTGCCAAAACATATGATGATAAATATAGGATTAAATTTCAGAACAGAACAAAACTCTTCCCATCACTCTCATATAACATAAAGCATGGAAGCTACATAAAAACATAAACAAACGCCAGTAAATAATTTCAAGTGTAGGAGAGTCATTTAAGTGAAACATACATAACAGTCACAGCCTTCTCCTCCACATGGTTTATTACTTACTGATTATTTTGCTGAATTTCTTTCAAGATCACTCCAACAGCATCTGTAGCATACGCACTTCGAGCAACACCCTAATAGATTAATAAACATTCCTATATCAATAATGTTAATAGAAAACCAATCTCTAAAATTTAGGAAACTTGTGCCTGAATATCAAATGTTACTGTTGACCAGGGGACTTCACAGACAGGTAGAAGTTATGTAGATGCAACGAAACTGGTGTTGATGATGACGATAAATTTGAGTTGTGCAGGATTGGGTCAGAATGTTTATACAACAATTTGATATAAGGCAACACAAGTAATTTTAGTAATATGGTACAAAAATCTGAAGCTAAATCAAATTAAGGTGTACACTTTTTCAATTAATTATTTTAAAAATGAGAAATAGGCAAGGGTACTTTGTTAAACAGCTTGCACAGATTAAAACTAAAAACAGCTGAACAGAAATTTTGTCAATTGCCATGTAACTGAGAAATTTACTTCACATTTGGTAGGTTAGTATTTTTGGTAGATTATCAACACTGGCTTTCCTTGCAAATGTATTTTGCAGAAGGCCTGGAATCCACAAGAAATTGTGGGTCAATGACTTTGCATACGTGGTATTCAACAGATCTGCAGAAGCTTTTCAGCCCTGTGTAATAGCCAGGAGGTAAGCCTAGCCAATCAATGGTTAAAGAATCCATTTGTACACAAAAGAAAATTCTATCTGATTCCAAACAGAGGGCTGTTTCATTAAGTGGCTGTTTCATTAAGTGACATGTGCATAACTATTTACTTCAAATTAATTACCTGGTCAACTATTGCCATCAATGGTTTCCCTTTCTCTGTTAATTCTCTCTTTCCCCATTTATATTCTTTTGTGGTATTTGTCTGAACATAGAGAAGTGAAAATTAAATCAGAAATGAGTGATTTAAGGTATCAATTTCACCAAGATGTTCCAAGTGATGGGAGTGTCCAAAAATACACAGAGGTGCCAGTTTAAACATTTTCAGTTTACTTTGCAACCTTAGAAAATAATCTTAAGTACCCTGCTATTGATCTGACAGTGTTTGCTCAGCACAGGAGAACAAGGAAGAGTACCTTGTCTGCCACAGAATTGGACAGATACCTGAACATTTGTGACATCAAAATACAGGAGGGTCAATGAAGTAAGGTTGCATTGATCAATTCTTGTTGACACCAGTTTCAACTATTCCTGTTAACAACTATCCTCACCATCTTTATTAACTTTTAATGAAAAGTTGATAACCAGGAATGGGGTCAATCCTGCAAACATCTCCTCATTTTTGATCAAGATTGCAGGATGACCAAATTTCATTTAAATTCCTCTCATTTTCTGAGTGTTTCTCTTGATATATTATTTGAAGGGATTAAAATATTGATTATTACATTATTAACAACAAACATACTTGTGCTAAAAACTTTGAATTCATATTTCGAAACATATTGAGCCATAGTGTTGATTCTACAGGTTGATCGACACGTGAGGTATTCCAAAGAGATTGTTGAACCTTTGTTTTCTTGTGACTGTCAGCAAATTGGAATGCTAAAGAAAGAAGTATCTGTTTTGAATCTAACTTTTTAACCAGTATGAGCAGAAATTAAAGTCTGACTTGTGGTAAGAACAAAACTTTGCATAAATCTTTGCTGAATTCTCTTGGGGTTCTCACTGACAAATGAAGGATTTTGTGAGATTGATGAAATCATACAATATCATTTATAAACACCTGTTTGTGAGATGTGACATGTGTGAATTTCCTATGTCATTATCTATTGTCACATTAATCTCTTTCTCATTAAACACTTCAAATTCCATTTAACATTTCTTTGTTGACCTTCTTTTGACAAAAAATAGAAAATAAAGAAATAGGAATAAAAAATAAATACAAATATTTTCACACACAGTGAGGATACACAAAATAATACAACACTTCCTTCACAGAATAATACAACACTTCTTTCACAATAGTTCAACTTTCTAGAGATTAGAGTTTATGGTGCATGTATATATTTTTACACATATAAATAAATTACTCTCCTTGAATTTTAACATCATTTTTGGAAGTTGCAATTTGTTATATGTCATTTTATCATGTATCATGTAACAGGTTGACAACAAAAGAGCACTTTCACTGTATAACATGCCAAAAGCACAACCCGTCTACTTTTTTGTATGTTTAATGCAAAAAAATTAGTAGATGTTCTATTAGAGGCATGATCATATCTGTGAAGTATAAATTCCCCACGGTTCATAATAATTTATATTTATACAAAAATATAATTATAAACACAATGAAGTATAATCCTCTTATTCAATGGAGGCATATATTATTATTATAAAAATATGTATCTTTTATTTCTAGTAGCTAATTATTTTAATATCTTTTACATCAGTGTGGAAAATCCATTAAAAGATGCAGGATGGTCCTGTTGTAGAAGGTGATCAGAGATAGTGCAAACACTATTCTGAGGACTAACCACTTTTTTTCCAGTTAAAGGGGAAGGAAACAAAAATAAGAAATTCACATATAATACTCTGTCTAGTAATGGTATTCTAAATCTGATATTTTTTACATGTACAGTGAATCTGAAATTGAATTACACTTGCTCAAAGTTTATAAAATTTACTAACGTTTTAAACGTTGCACCAAAGTAAAAAAGTAGTCGGTTCTAATGTAACCAAGTGACGTCATAAAGTTCAAAATATTAGAATCTTGATAGTGAAGTTAGTCGTAATTTCCCATTTTCCAAGTCCAACTTGGACTATAATCGTACTGAACTAGTTAAACATTCACAGCATGTCAAGTAGCAAAGTTCAAAACACTTCAGAAAGCAGCAAAAGTTCTGGTAAAGACTCTTATAGCAGACAATATCAAAACTGAATGCATACGAGCCAGTCAAATCTGGTGCAAATGAAACTGACAGTGGTTCCAGCGAGAATGATACTGGTTGCAGTGATAGTGAACAGGAGGAACCACAGAGAATCGGAAGTATAAACTAGTGTAGTGGTAGATGTTGACGAATATTCACGAACATGGGAGGTCTTTGTTGTCAAGACACAAATGAAGTTCCAGAGTAGTTTTTGTTGTTGAAGGTAATGTTTATTTAATTCATTCATTCGTCGAAGTCTCTTACGATTTTATACTCTGTATGCTTTCTGATTCCAATTTCCATTATTTATAATTTTAATCCACAACATAAAATTTTAAAACATAAGAGTTTAAAGCTTTTTAAAAAAAGTTGCACATTGTTTTCTTCATGAGTGCAACATGTGCATGGTTTTGAAACATGAAACCATTCTATTATTCCAATAATCAAAGCAAACAATGCAATGTGTTCAAAAGTCATCAATAAATTCTCTATGGTATTTGAAATGAATGACGCGGAGAAACTTTGTGATAAAAAATCCGGGGTACTGTAACAAAATTTAGTTTTCCTCTTGTTTAATTTACATCATTGTTGTTAGGTAATCAATGTATTTCGGAGGCTGACACATTCATAATTGTGCATCTGGCAAAGTTCTTAACAGCAACGTCAAAATAAAACTAAAGTCATATTGTGTGTCTTTATTTCCTATATAGTAAAGTAAACCAAGGAACTTTGAGTAAACTAAAACATGCAGAACTTCGTAGTAGTACTGGAAGGAAACGTACAATGTAGAGTGTTTCTGGAAGCTAAATAAAAATAATTTTTGCAAGAAGATGTAATTAATGCCATGTTTCATAGTACCAAAATAAAAATATAACTAACTTTAAGATCTCGTTGGAAACAATCTTCTTCAAATGGTTCAGAGCAGATGTAGAAACTAGAGTCTTTAGGAAGCGAACTAGTAGAATATTATGAAGCCACTGCTTTCGAATAGCCTTGCTTGTTTTCTCAGTTTATACCTTATGAAAACTTAGATGCGGGTTATCTTGAGATCAGTTAGGGAATCCATAAGCTGATAATTTGGCATTTCGTTTATGTTTTGCTTAGGAAAATAGAAAACGTATATGACAAGAATAACAACTCTAAATGCTGTTGCAGAATATAAATTAAAATATTGTAATAAAATTGAATATATAAATGAAGAATATTGCGATGAACACATACCAAAGCAGAAGAAATATTAATTCTGTTGATCAAATGCCTACACTAAACAGGCTTTCTGAACTTTCCGACATCACTAATTTTCTTGTTCCAGTCTCCTTGAAAAACTCAAGTGGGTAGATTTTTGAACATGTTTTAAAATTTTGTATCACTAAATATTTTTAATATGGCGACACTTTATGACACTAGGATGATTGAATTTTGATTATATGGAATGGAACGAAGTTTTGTTAGAGGTTTCTTATTTTTGTTTCCTTCCCCTTTAAGAGGAAATTCCAAGAAGTTCTTGCTAAGGTCATATATTACATATTTGTCAATATAAGTAGTGTTGCATAAATTCACATAAATTTATATCTGATATCAGAAAGTTGGTGCTCTGGGATTTGTCTTTATCTAAATGATTAACCTAATTTAAAAGGGGATTTAAAAACGACAACAGTTTAAATTCTTTTTAAAACATATGATTAATTGAGTCTGAGCATGCATGGAGCCTAAAAGTGTTTGAATGAAGGCTCACAATTTTCAGGTTGTAAAAAAGTTGAAAACTCCTTACCATTGGGTACATGAAGAATCAGCCAGTCTTTAAGTATGCAGTAATGAACAATATGGAATAAGGACAAAGTCTTCCCACTACCACTTGGACCATCTATCTTCAAGTTAAGTGCAATATAAACTGATTTATTGTTGAAAATAATATAAACAAATAACTTACTCTTCCAAAAAAACATATCTAGAAATTAGCATTAGCATGCCGATGATGAAGCAATTTTGTGTATGAACTTTTAATTGCTGTTTTGTTAACACCCTAACACCCTAACACCCTAACCAAAACCAGAATAGGGTCCAACCTTTTTACACTGCTCCTTTTAATTTCTTGTGAAAAGTGTCTTTTTGTTACAAAATATTATTACTTTTTATTAAAAAATATATTTACATTTGAGGTATACATTTCATTAAATATGTCAACAATATACCCTCTTTCTTTTCTACTGGATTCTGCCTTTTAACTGTTATTATCCACTGAATATTCAAATTATATTGTCAATAAAGGAGAAATGTTGTCTTTTAACTCAATCAACTCAAATAATTACATGTCTCAAAAGGTCATTTTTCTTTGTTTTTCTTTGCTCTTTAGTTGATTCTTGATAAATGAAACGTTGAATAAGTGGACCAAGTGCCAACTGGAACTGAATTATAATTCCCCTTCATTAATGTTTCTTTATAACTTGACTGGCTTAACTGGAACACATTCACAAAGTTACTAATCTTTCCCTTCAGCCCCCCCCCCCCCCCCCCCCCCCCCCCCCCCCCCCCCCCCCCCCCCCCCCCTCCCCCCCCCCTCCCCCCCCC